>QRFJ01000271.1:1052862-1222862 GCA_006176705.1 Cocos nucifera
GGCCAACGCATGCTTCCTCGAGCTACGACTATCGGACCTCGACGGTATGACCGCCATTACCAGTCTGACGACGCCACTCTCTCCGTAACTAATCCCATGCGGCCCGCAACCGGATAACATGGCTACCACCACTAGCGACACCACTCTCTCCATAACCAGCCCCATGCGGCCCATGACTTGTCGGTATGGCTGTCACTATCTGCCTAACGATGCCTTCCTCTCCGTACCGAACTCCATGCAGCCTCAATAGCTCTCTACCATGTAGTATGGCCGTCACCATCAATTAAGCTCCACCTAGAAAAGACCTATGCTAACTCTAACCTCTGATCTCTAAGCTCTTCTCTCTTTCTCTAAGCTCAGTGGAACTTATTTTCGAACATTCCATTCCTATCGATCAGAGCTGACTTGATCGTCATAGGATCCTGCCGGAGCCACCCCCACCGACTTCAGATGAAACTTTATTTTGCAGGTCCCAGCGGCGACCTCGTCCACCTCCACTCCGACTGATCCCGGCGACGACCAATTTCTGCGTCAACTGACGTCGAAGATTGCATTTTTATAAGTCTTCTGCTATTCCTGGCTTCTTATTTTCGCTATTTCTGGAAGCAAATAAACCTTCGCTACCAAAATCTCAAAAGTTTTTACAAACAATTTAAAAAGCGAAAGGGTTTCATCATATTTTGTTCAGTCTATTTCAGTTTTCTTCTCAGGTTTATGATAAAAACGAAGCAATACCAAGCAGACTCTTAATTACCAAATCAAACATCCATAGCCAAAAATATGGATTAAACCCACACCACTAGATGGACTCAAAATGGCGGATAGAAGCAACTAGAACTCAAGGGGAAATATCAACCATTCCAATTCGTGAGATAGTATCCAACCGATTATACTCCATATACTAAACCCAAATAAATATTCAAATTCCACCATCCATCTCATCATACATATGCCACCCATCGAAAACCCAAAACCAAATACCCATTAATAAAAATCACAAATCCAATTTTAAATGGAAAAAAGCTTCCACTTTGACCAGCAAATTAGTCTGCTCGCTTCTCTAATTCAATAAGCTAACCAAGATCTCTTCAAAAAACCCTTCATTCAATCGAACACCACCCAAGAACAAAAGAAGAACGAAGACGCACCTTCCGACGACTTTGGCCAGGGTCTGGATGTAGGTCTCGATCATCTCCTCGCGGGTGGGCGCGGGGTCCTTGGGGAAGTCCATGGTGATGAGCCAGTGGTTGTAGTCGCAGCCCTCGAACAAAATCTCGTCCGGCGATATCTTCCGCTCTCGCCGCCGTCCGTCCGGCGGTCTGAGAGCATCGACGACGAACGGAACGAGAGTGATTGGATCCGATAATGGAGCCGAGTGCGAGGGCTTGCGAGAAGTCCCGTGGCGGCGCGGGCCGCAAGAGAGGGAGAGGAGGGGAAAGAGAGGAGGCGATCGAGGAGAAGAAGCGGTCTTTGAGGACGGAGGAGGAGAGGGCGAGGGCTCGCCGGAGGCGTAGGGAGAGCGCCATGACCGGAGGGTTTAGGGTTCCAAGAGCTACAAGGGTTTTAGACGGAGAGGAAGAAAGTAACCGTAGTTCGGGTATCGTCTGTTATTTTGGAACCCGGTCCTAGTATGTATTATCACGGGCGCTGCACCCGACGGGAAAGAAAAAAATTAGGGCTGACCAAATGTGATGTGACCTATCAATTTTATTCATATTCGATTTATTATAAATAAATTTAAATTTAAATAATAAATAAATTAAATATATCTAATTTATTTTATGTTTTAATTAAATTTAAATTTTAGATATTTAAATAATCTAATTCATTTAATATTTAAATCAAATGAATCGGACAACATATTTATTTAACATATTTAAAAAATTATTTAATATATTTTTAACATCTAATTAATCTATTTTTAATCTATTTAAGCTAATCTATTTAATCTACTTAATTTAATTTAATCAATTTAATAAATAAATTAAGTAGATTATATTATATTATCTATTTAATAAAAATAATTAAGTTTGTTATTGCAGAATCTGGTTGACGTCGGATTGAGTTGGAGTCGAGGTCGCCGCTGATGACCTGCAATACAAAATTCCGTTCGGAGTCGGTGGTGATTCCGACAGAACCCTCCGATGATCAAAGTCGACTCTTCTAGACAACAAAAATAGAGTGCTCAGGAAAGAGTTCGGCAGAGTTTTTGAGAAGGAGAAGAGAATTTAGAGAAAATGTATCTGAAGGATCCCTTTTTATAGACGAAGCTTGATTGATAGTGACGGCCATACTGTTCGGTAGTAGACCGTTCGGAGCCATGTGGGATTCGATACGAAGAAGAAGGTATTGTCATGTTGATAGTGACAACCATACCGTCCGGTAGTAGGCCACTCGGGGCCGTATGGAGTTTGCTACGGAGAGAGGGGCATCGTCAGACTGATAGCGACCGTTCGTCAAGATTTAATAGCCATAGTTCAGAGGAAGCAGGCGTTGATTGGTAAAAGAACTTCGACAGATATCAATTTTTAAAGAAGTTCGAACTCCTTAAGGGAATACGTCTGGAGGGGATCATCCGGGAGCAATCCGCTGGAAGAATTCGACTGAAGGGAGAAGTCCGAAAAAAGTTCAGCTCGTGGAGGAGTTCGGCCAAAGGAGGAGTCTGGAAGGAGTTTGACTCCTTTAAAAATTCGACCAAATGATAGATATGGAAGGAGTTCGGCTCCTATAGAAACTTGACTGAAGGAGGAGTTCGGAGGAAGTTTGACTCCTGTAGAAATCCGACTGAAGGAAGAGTTCGAAGGAAGTTCGGCTCCTGAAGAAATCCGACTGAAGGAGTCCGGAAGGAGTTTGGCTCCTATAAAAATTCGATCGAATTAGAGATACGGAAGGAGTTCAGCTCTTGTAGAGAAACTTGACTGAAGGAGTCCGAAAGAAGTTCGGCTACTGTAGAAACTTGACTGAAGGAGGAGTCTGGAAGGAGTTCGACTTCTATAAAAATCCGACTGAAGGAGGAGTCTGGAAAGAGTTCGGCTCCTATAGAAATCCGATTGAAGGAAGAGTTCGGAAGGAGTTCGGCTTCTATAGAAAATTCAACTATGGGGAGAAATTCGGATGGGGTTCGATTGCTGGAGAAGTTCGACTGAGGCTCGGCCACTGAGGAGTTTGATCGGCTGAAGGAGTTTGGCTAAGATTTGACCATTGGAGGAGAATTTTCGATCAAAGCTCTTCCATGATTACCAGCTGCATTAGGCTAAGCATCAGGCTGGACTTCGATGGAAGTAGGGTTTATTCTCAATAATAGTCCTTCCACTCTTGAGTTCGAAATTCGAAGAAAGAAAGTACAAAAAAGACGACTGTCGAAGTCTTCTTCAGGGCTCTGAACCAGTTCATATTGAAGCTCGGGAGAGATCTTATCTCCAGCCAAGATTGACATTGAAGCTGAAGCTCGAGGGAGATATTGTCTCCAATCGAGGTTGACGTTGAAGTTGAAGCTCGGAGGAGATCTTGTCTCCAATTGAGGTTGACGTTGAAGTTAAGCTCGGAGGAGATCTTATCTCCATTCAAGGTTGAAGGAGATCTTATCTCTTATTGATGTAGAAGTGCGCGCTCGGGGGAGATCTTATCTCCAGCCAAGGTTCGGAAGGAGATCTTATCTCCTATTGACGTAGACTTTGAAAACTCGGGAGAAATCTGATCTTCAGTCGAGGTTGAAGGAGATCTTATCTCTCCTATTGACGTAAACATAGAAGCTCGGGGGAGATCTTATCTCCAACCGAGGTTTGAAGGAGATCTTATCTTCTATTGACGTCTCGGGGGAGATCCCAGTGATCTTAGAAGATCTTATCTCCTATTGACGTAGACGTTGAAGCTCGGGGAGATCTTATCTCCAGCTAAGGTTGAACGAGATCTTATCTCCTATTGACGTAGACTTTGAAGCTCGGGCTTATTTCCAACCGAGGTTGAAGGAGATCTCATCTCCTATTGACGTAGAAGCTCGAGGGAGATCTTATCTCCAATCGAGGTTGAAGGAGATCTTATCCTCTATTGACGTAGACTTTGAAGCTCGGGGGAGATCTTATCTCTAACCGAGGTTTAAAGGAGATCTTATCTCTTGTTGATGTAGACGTTGAAGTTCGAGAGAGATCTTATCTCTAGTCGAGGTTGAAGAAGATCTTATCTTTTGTTGATTGTAGACTTTGAAGCTCGAAAAAGATTTTATCTCCAGTTGAGGTTAAAGAAGATAAGATCTCCTTCAACGTCTACGTCAATAGGAGATAAGATCTCCCCTGAGCTTCAAAGTCTACACCAATAGAAGATAAGATATTCTTCAACCTCGGTTGGAGATAAAATCTCCTCCGAGCTTCTATGCCAATAGGAGATAAGATCTCCTTCAACTTCGGCTGGAGATAAGATCTCCTCCGAGCTTCTACGTCAATAGGAGATAAGATCTCCTTCAATCTTGGCTAGAGATAAGATCTCCCCTGAGCTTCAAAGTCTACGTCAATAAAAGATAAGATCTCCTTCAACCTTGGCTAGAGATAAGATCACCCCGAGCTTCAACGTCTACGTCAATAAGAGATAAGGTCTCCTTCAATCTCGGTTGAAGATAAGATCTCTCCCGAGCTTTCAAAATTTACGTCAATAGGGAATAAGATCTCTTTCAACCTCGGCTGGAGATAAGATCTCTCCGAGCTTCTACGTTAATAGAAGATGAAAATCTCCTTCAATCTTGACTGGAGATAAGATCTCCCTCGAGCTTCAAAGTCTACGTCAAATAAAAGATAAGATCTCTATTGGAGATAAATTCCACTCTCATCAAAGTCCAGTCTGATGCTCAGTTTAATGCAATCGATAGTCACGAAAGAGCTTCAGTGGACGAGCCTTAATCGAACTCTTTCGGCCGACCGAACTCCTCAGTGGTCGAGCTCCAACCAAACTCCTCAGCATCCGAGCCTTAGTCAAACTCTTTCAGCCGATCGAACTCTTCAGTGGTCGAGCTCCAATCGAACTCCTCAGCGGATGAGCCTTAGCCAAACTCTTTCAACGACCGAACTCCTCAGTGGTCGAGCTCAACCAACTCCTCAGTGGACGAGCCTTAGCAACGAAACTCCTCAGCGGACGAGCCTTAGCCGAACTCCTTCAACTGATTGAACTCCTCAACGATTGAGCCCCATCCGAACTTCTCAGCGATCGAGACCCTTCAATCGAACTCCTCCTCCAATCAGACTCCTACGAGAGCCAAACTCCTTCCGAGCTTCTCCTCCAATCAGACGCCTCCAAGAGCCAAACTACTTCCGAATCGCTCCTGCAGTCGGGTTCTCCTAAGAGTCAGACTCCTTCTGGATCGCTCCAGCTCAGTCAGACTCCTCCAAGAGCCGACCTCTTTTCGAACTCCTCCAGCTCAGTCGGACCCCGAATGCGTACTTCCACCAAACAGCATGGCTGCCATTATCAGTCTAGCAATGCCACTCTCTCCGTAACAAATCTCATGCAGCCCACTATCCGATGACATGGCCGCCACTACCAGTCTGGCAGCACCTCTCTCTCTATAGCAAACCCCATGCGGCCCATGATCGGATGACATAGCTGCTACTATCAGTCTGGCGATACCTTTCTCTCCATTGCAAACCCCACGTAGCCCACTATCGAACGATATGGCTGTCACCATCAACCCACTACAAGCTTCATCTATAAAAAGGGATCCTCCAGATATGTTTTCGAAAGGCTCTAAACTCTCCTCTTCCCTCTAAAACTCTGTCGAACTCATTTTTGAGCACTTTATTTCTGTTGGCCAAAAGAGCTGACTTGATCGTCGGAGGATCTTATCGGAGCCACCACCACCGACTCCGAATGGGACTTTATTTTATAGATCACCGACGACGATCCCATCCTCCTCCACTCCAGCTCGATCCGATATCAACCAAATTCTGCACCAATAGAATTAGCGCTAGAGGAAAGACCTCTACCTCTGAGGTATCCTTATTCTTAAAGAAATGCTCAGTCGATCCTGCCGACCTTCTTCTCCAGGGATCACCTCCATCCTCTCCCTCAATCCTGTGAAATGCCTTAAAAGAAGACGACTACCTGAAGATCTACCACTTCTATCATCAAATCTGGATCAAATCCATCCATTCCTGCTCCACCGCCAGTACTTCAACCTCTACCTCCATCGAGGGCCATGGTAGATCCGAAGTAGTTTAACATATTGATGCAGCAGGTTCAGGACCTCACCGAGATGATGCAGACCATGCAGTAGCCTCCGACGGTGACTCCACCAGAAAACCCACCATCAGGATGTTGAAAATCGATCCCAAGAAAGAGTACTCAGGTTAGTATACCCACCACCCTTGGGAAGAAAAAATAGAGAGCAGAGGATCCATGTTCGGATCATAGTTCTCCTCTGGAGGAGACCTTCTTCATTTGTAGCTGAAAGCCCTCCAAGATCTGCGACCAAGATGATGCCCTCAATCGCAGACTGTGGAAGATGAATCGACGGATTGAGGAACTCCGCCATGTCACCCCGGCTTGTTATGATGACGTCTGCACCGATCCCTCTTTCTCTCTCTGAATTATGTAAGAGCCCATCCTGCCGAACTTCAAGCTTCCTCAATTTGAAAGCTACGATGAAACCTCTGATCCAGTCAATCATTTGAAGGCCTTCCAGACCATGATGCTACTTTATGATGCACCAGACGCCATATTATGTCGAGCTTTTCCATCTACCTTAAAGGGAGCAGCAAGAAATTGGTACTCGATGTTGAAGTCAGGTACGATCTTCTCTTTTGATCAGATGAGCCATCAGTTTACAGCCCACTTCATCAGTAGTCGGCGTCCACACCGAGGTTTGGATTTTTTGATAAATATCAAGCAGAAGGTGGAAGAATCCATCCGAGCTTATGTTATCCGATTTAATGCTGCTGCACTGGAGGTCCGAAACTTAGACCAATCTATTGCAATAGCCGCACTCAAGGGCGGCCTTCAAAAGAATGATTTGCTGTTCTCTCTGGAGAAGAAGTATCCTATGAACTTTGCCGATCTGCTCGCTTGGACCGAGGGATATGCCTGTGCAAAAGAAGTCTTCAAATTGAAGGATGAAGAAGTTGCAGGAGAGCGGTGAGCGGATAAGTTTGATAGACCCACCATCAATGGAGGATCGAGAGAAGTTTAACCATGCTCGTAGACTCCCCCGAGCGCAAGCGAGCCCGAACTCCTCGAGCTCATCATCGAGGAAGTCCCGATAGAGGGGCGCGAAGAAGCCCTCTTTTCGGAAGGTTCCACAACTATGCCCCCCTTAACGCTCCTAAAAGTCAAGTCCTAGCGGAAATTAAGAGTCAGCTACCAAGATCAGAAGAATTATGGTCTCCTCCGAACAAGCACAATCGAAGCAAATACTGTCTCTACCATCATGACCATGGTCATGATATTGAGGAGTGCATTCAGCTCTGAGACGAAATCGAGAAGCTCGTTAGGAAGGGGCGGCTGGGTCAATTCCTCCGACGTCAGTCTGAAGCAGAAGAAGATCAACCAAGGGTGCTACCGTAGCCAGAACCACCCATGATGGGGCAGCAACAAGGGGGTCGGCCACCTTTTGGTGTCATCAATGCTACCTCTGGGGGGGGCTCGGTACTTCGACGAGCCATCATCTCTCAGCCTCAGGACCAAGAGAAGCTCACTCCGAATTAAGAAGGTCAGCATGAAATAGAGAAGGTCGTCCGGTCCAAAACTTATCACCTGAAGGAACTTAGAAGAACAACGCTCCTACGATCCTGAAACACAGAGAATCTGGAAATGTGCTACCAATAATTTTCCTTCAATAAAATTCCTTCATTTCGATATTATTATTTTTAGGTGCAGAAACTATGTGATGATAGGAAAGAAGCCATCAATAGTGACCGTGTTAGGAACAGGAGGAAAACCTCATCCTAACATGAGCAGGTCGAAGTCCTTCAACCTCGGCTAAAGATAAGATCTCTCCTGAGCGCCCGAGTCAACCTTGGCCAAAGATAAGATTCTCCTGAGCGACTGAGTCAAACTTGGCTAAAAGAAATCTCTCCTGAGCGACTGAGCCAACCTCAACTGTAGAAGATAAGATCCTCCCGAGCTTCAACCTCGGCCACAGATAAGATCTCTCCCGAGCGCCCGAGTCAACCTCGGTCAGAGATAAGATCTCTCCTGAGCAATCAACCTCGCTAGAGATAAGATTCTTCCGAGCATCGAGCCAACCTCGGCCAGAGATAAGATCTCCTCCCGAGCAATCAACCTCGGCCAGAGATAAGACTCTCCCTGCTTCAACCTCGATCAGAGATAAGATCTCTTCCGAGCGATTCATACCCAGCTAGAGATAAGATCTCTCTTCCGCGATTCGATCCACCTCCTGCCATGAGTCAAACTCGATCAAGATAGATCTCTCTCGAGCGACTGAGTCAACCTCGGCTAGAGATAAGATCTCTTTCGAGCGATCGAACCACCTCGACTATAGAAGAAAGATCTCCTCCGAGCTTCAACCTCGGTTTGAGATAAAATCTCTTTCGAGCACCCGAGTCAATCTCGACCAGAGATAAGATCTCTTTCGAGCGATCGAGTCAACTTCGGCCAGAGATAAGATCTCTTCCGAGCGATCGAGCTAACCTCGGCTGCAGAGCTTAAGATCTCTCTTCCAGCTTCAACCTCAGCGATCAAAGATAAGATCTCCCCCAAGCTTCAACCTCGAGATAAAGCGATCGAGTCAATCTCGACTAGAGATAAATCTCTTTCGAATCGAGCCAACCTCGATTACAGGAGATAAGATCTCCTCCGGAGATAAGACTCTCGAGCTTCAACCTCAGCTAGAGATAAGATCTCTCCGAGCGACCAAGCCTCTGAGCTTAGAGATAAGATCTCCTTCGAGCGATCAACCTCGGCTAAGATAAAAATCTCTCTCGAGCAGACCGAGCCAACCTCGACTCTGTAAGAGATAAGATCTCTCTTGAGCTTCAACCTCGGCTAGAGATAGATCTCTTCGAGCTTCAAAATCTTCACCAACAGAAGATAAGATCTCCTTTAATCTCGGCCAGAGATAAGATCCATCCCGAGCGCCCGAGTCAACCTTGGCCAGAGATAAGATCTCTTTCGAGCACCTGAGTCAACCTTGGCTAGAGATAAGATCTCTCCTAAGCGATCGAGTCAACCTCGGCTAGAGATAAGATCTCTCCCGAGCACCCGAGTTAACCTCGGCTAGAGATAATTTCTCCTCCGAACGACCGAGCCAACCTTAAATGCAGGAGATAAGATCTTCTCCGAGCTTCAATCTCAACCAGAGATAAGATATCTTCCGAGCGATCGAGTCAACCTCAACTAGAGATAAAATCTCTTTCGAGCGATCGAGCCAACCTCGGCTGTTGGAGATAAGATCTCCTCCGAGTGATCGAGTCAATCTCAATTGCTGGAGATAATATCTCCCCGAACTTTATCTTCAACCTCGGCTGCTGGAAATAAGATCTCCCTGGCCTTACCTTCGACCTCGACTGTCGGAGATAAGATCTCTCCTGAGTGTCCAAGTCAACCTCTATTGGGATAAGATCTCTCCTGAGCTCAACCTTCGACCTCGGCTACTGGAGATAAGATCTCCCCTGAGCTTCTATAGGAGATAAGATCTTCTTCGACCGCTGGAGATAAGATCTCTCCCGAGCTTCAATAGGAGATAAGATCTCCTTCGACCTCAGCTGCTGGAAATAAGATCTCTCCTAAGCCCAACCTTCAACCTCAGCTGCTGGAGATAAGATCTCCTCTGAGCCTTACTTTCGACCTCGACTGTCGGAGATAAGATCTCTTTCGAGCATCCAAGTCAACCTCGGCTGGAGATGGGATCTCCCTCGAGCCTCAACTTCATCTTCAACCTCAGTTCGAGATAGGATCTCCCCCGAGCTTCAACCGCAATGTCAATAAAAGATAAGATCTCCCTGGACTTCTACTGGAGACAGGATCCCCTGAGCCTCAACTTCAACGTCAACTTTGGCTGGGGATAAGATCTCCCTCGAGCTTCAATTTTAATGGATGCAGAGTTCAAAAAAGAACTTCGACAGTCGCCTATTTTGGTACTCCCTTCCTTCGAATTTCAAACTCAAAAGAGGGGGGACTATTGTTGGGGATAAACCCCGCTCCCATCGAAGTCCAGTCTGATGCTCAACCTAATGCAATCGATAGTCATGGAAGAGAGTCAGCGGATGAGTCTTAGCCAAACTCTTTCAGCCAATTGAACTTCTTAGCGGTCGAGCTCTGACCGAACTCCTTAGCAGACGAGCCTTAGCCAAACTCTTTCAGCCGATCGAACTCTTCAGCGGTCGAGCTCCGGTCGAACTCCTCAGCGGACAATCCTAGTCGAACTCTTTCAATCGATCAAACTCCTCAACGATCGAGCCCCGATCGAACTCCTCAGTGGATGAGCCTTAGCCAAACTCCTTCAATCGGTCGAACTCCTCGGTGGTCGAACCCCTTCAGTCGAACTCCTCCTCCAGTCGGACACCTATGGGAGCCAAACTCCTTTCGAGCTTCTCCTCCAGCCAGACGCCTCCAAAAGCCGAACTACTTCTGGATCGCTCCTGCAGCCGGGTTTCCTCAAGAGCCGGACTCCTTCTGGATCACTCCAGCTTAGTCGGACTCCTCCAGGAGCCGACCTCTTTTCGAACTCCTCCAGCTCAGTCGGACTTCAAACACATGCTTCTACCAGATGGCATGGCTGCCATTATCGATCTAGCAACGTCGCTCTCTCCGTAACATATCCCATGCGGCCCATGATCTGACAATATGACCGCCACTACTAGTCTGACGGCACCTCTCTCCCTATAGCAAACCCCATGCGGCCCATGATCGAACGGCATGGCTGCCATTATCAGTCTGACGACATCTCTCTCTCCATTGCAAACCCCATGCGGCCCACTACCGAACGATATGGCTATCACCATCAACCCCCTACAAGCTCCGCCTATAAAAAGTGACCCTCTAAATATATTTTTGGAAGGCTCTAAGCTCTCCTCTTCCCTCTAAAACTCTGTCGAATTCATTCCCGAGCACTCCATTTCTGTTGGCCAGAAGAGCTGACTTAATCGTCGGAGGGTCTTATTGGAGCCACACCATTGACTCCGAATGAAATTTTATTTTGCAAGTCATCGATGGCGACCTTATCCTCCTCCACTCCAGCTCGATCCGATGTCAACCAAATTCTGCATCAACAATCTCCTTCAACCTCGGTTGGAGATAAGATCTCCGAGCTTCAACATCTACATCAACAAGAGATAAGGTCTCCTTCAATCTCGACTGGAGATAAGATCTCCTCCAAGCTTCCAAGTCTACGTCAATAGTAGATAAGATCTCCTTCAACCTCGGTTGGAGATAAGATCTCTCCCGAGCTTCTACATCCATAGGAGATGAGATCTTCTTCAACCTCGATCGGAGATAAGATCTTCCTCGAGCTTCAAAGTCTACGTCAACAGGAGATAAGATTTTCTTCAACCTCGATTAGAGATAAGATCTTCTCCGAGCTTCAACATCTATGTCAACAGGAGATAAGATCTTCTTCAACCTCGACTGAAAATAAGATCTCCTCCGAGCTTCTACGTCAATAAGAGATAAGATCTCCTTCAACCTCGGTTGAAGATAAGATCTCCTCTAAGCTTCTACGTCTACGTCAATAGAAGATAAGATCTCCTTCAACCTCAGCTCTACTTCTGAAGATAAGATCTCTCTCTCGAGCTTCAAAATCTACATCTGGAGATAAGATCTCTCTCGAGCTTCAAAGTCTACATCAACAGGAAATAAGATCTTCTTCAACCTCAGCTGGAGATGAGATCTCCCCCGAACTCCTACGTCAACAAAAGATAAGATCTCCTTCAACCTCGGCTGGAGATAAGATCTCCTCCGAGCTTCAAAGTCTACGTCAATAGGAGATAAGATCTTCTTCAACCTCGACTGGAGATAAAATCTCCTCCGAGCATTTACGTCAATAGGAGATAAGATCTCCTTCAATCTTGACTAGAGATAAGATCACTTTCGAGCTTCAAAGTCTACGTCAATAGGAGATAAGATCTCCTTCAACCTCGGAGATAAGATCTCCCCCAAGCTTCAACTTCAACGTCAACCTCGGCTGAAAATAAGATCTCCCCTGAGCTTCAACTTCAACGTCAACCTCGGTTGGAGACAACATCTCTCCTGAGCTTCAGCTTTAACATCAACCTTGGCTGAGGATAAGATCTCTCCCGAGCTTCAACCTGAACTGGTTCAGAGCAGTGGGGGGACTATTGTTAGGGATAAACCCCACTCCCCTCAAAGTCCAGTCTGATGCTTAGTCTAATGCAGCTGGTAATCATGGAAGAGCTTCGATCAAGAATTCTCCTCCAGCGATCAAATCTTAGCCAAACTCCTTCAGCTGACCGAACTCCTCAGCGACCGAGCCTTAGCCGAACTCCTCCAGCAGTCGAATCCCATCCGGACTTCTCCCATAGTCAGATTTCTATAGGAGCCGAACTCCTTCCGAACTCTTTCTTCAGTCAGATTTCTACAGGATCCAAACTCCTTCTAGACTCCTCCTTCAGTCGGATTTCTACAGGAGCCGAACTCCTTCCGGACTCCTCCTTCAGTCAAATTTCTATAGGAGCCGAACTCCTTCCGTATCTCTAATTTGGTTGGATTTCTATAGGAGCCGAACTCCTTCTAGACTCTTTCTTCAGTCGAATTCCTTCAGGAGCCAAACTTCTTTTGGACTCCTCCTTCAGTCGGATTCCTCTAAGAGTCGAACTTCCTCTGAACTCTTTCTTCAATCGGATTTCTACAAGAGCCGAACTCCCTCCGGACTCCTCCTTCAGTCAAGTTTCTATAGGAGCCGAACTCCTTCCATATCTCTCCTTTGGTCAGATTTCTACAGGAGTCGAACTCTTTTTGGGCTCCTTCTTTGGCCGAACTCCTTCAGAAGCTGAACTTTTTTCGGACTTCTCCTTTAGTCAGATTCCTCCAACGGATTGCTCTCGGATGATCCTCTCTAGACGTATTTCCTTCGGAAGTCCGAACTCCTCTAGAATTGATATATGTCGAAGTTTTTTACCAATCAACGCCTGCTTCCTCCGAGCTACGACTATTAAATCTTGATGAACGGTCGCTATCAGTCTGACGATGCCCCTCTTTTCATAATAAACCCCATACAACCCCAAGCGGCCTACTACCGGACGGTATGGCTATCACTATCAGCCTGACGATACCTTCTTCTCCGTACCGAACCCCACGTGGTTCTGAGCAGTCCACTACCGAACGGTATGGATGTCACTATCAATCAAGCTCCGTCTATAAAAAGGGACCCTCTAGATACGTTTTCTCTAAGCCCTTTTTTCCTTCCCAAAAACTCTGCCGCACTTTTTTCTGAGCACTCCATTTTTGTTGGTCAGAAGAGCTGACTTAATCATTGGAGGATTCTATCGGAGCCACCACCACCGACTCCGGATAAAATTTTGTATTGTAGGTCACCAGTGACGACGTCGTCTTCCTCGGCTCCAGCTCAATTCGATGTCAATCAGATTCTATAATAATAAAATTAATAATTAAATTTTTTATTTATTTAATAAATAAATTAAATTTAGATATATAATTTTTTGATTCGAACCGCATCAATCTGATCCAATTGTCATCACTTCTAAATAGAGTAGATGACTGAGTAATTGTGAGGCGGGCCCTAGTAGTTATATTTAATTTGGATATGGGTTTCTAGGTAATAGTATTTGTGAGGACATTTTACATACAATTTTATTTACATATAACTAACTATTTGATGAAATATTATAAATAAATTTCTAATTAGAAAGCTGCAATATGATCACGCATTTGTAACGGGTTTGAAGTAGTGTAGCCATTCCTGGACAGTAAAAAATAATTATATTTTTTCTAGTAAAAAAAATTAACTCCTTTCTTAGAGAGCGTTGACTCCACTCTTGCTTATTAATTTGATTAATATTTGACCTATCATAAATAAATTTAAATTTAAATTAAATAAATTTAGATTATACATCAACTTATTTAATCTATTTAATATTTAAATTAAATTTAAATTTTAGATATTTAATATATTTAATCTATTTAATATTTAAATTAAATTAAATTAGATAATATATTAAACTTATTTAATCTATTTAAGATTTATTTAACTTATTTAAAATCTAATTAACTTATTTCTATCCTATTTAAGTTAATATATTTAATCTATTTAATCTATTTAATTTAATTTGATTTGTTTAATAAATAAGTTAAGTAGGCTGTATCGAATTATTTATTTAATAAAAAGATTAAATTCATATTTAAATTTTTTTATTTATTTAATAAATAGATTAAGTTTGAATTATTGATTTTTTATCCAACCTTTCGATTCGTCGAATAATGAGGCGGGCCCTAGTAGTTATATTTAATTTCAAGTAATTATGAGGCGGTCCTAGTAGATGAAATATTATAAATAATAAGCTAGGGGCCCTAGTAGTTATATTTAATTTTAATTTCGAGTAATTATGAGGCGGTCCCTAGTAGATGAAATATTATAAATAATAATCTGCTGAGTAATTATGAGGCGGTCCCTAGTAGATGAAATATTATAAATAATAAGCTACTGAGAAAAAGGTTAAAAACACAAAATGTATGCGACGCCTGAGAGATTCGAACTCTCGCGGGGAAACCCCATGTACTTAGCAGGCACACGCCTTAACCACTCGGCCAAAGCGTCGAGATGCACATTGTATGAGTTCACATATATAAGTATAAATCTTACACTGAAAACGGACAACCGACGACCTTCCGACCATATGTCAAACACGCTGGCCAGCACGCCAATTAAAAGTTGTTCACCGCTTAGCTCCTTGACGGCTTTCAACTTTCTCAATCCCACTTTACACAAAAATAACAAAAAAACAAAACTTTCTCAATCCCTCTCCTAACTACAAAGTAGTCGAAACAAAGCATGCCTCTTTCCCTTTGCTTAATAATAATTTAAAAAAATCGAGAGTTAATTAGTTGTGCTTATTTACGAGGAAAGCAACTTTCTTCCTTCATTTTACCTCAAAAAATAATAATAATAATTTTAGAAAAATCAAGACATGCACATCACAAGCTCATAGAATTAATTATCTATGTTTATTTATGTATGTATATTTACTAGTATCTAGCGATTGTAATTCATGTTGTTTGTTAAAGAGAACGGTTGATGGATGACTGTAGTTCAACTCCAATCAAGTAAAATTTTGTAAAGTAGATCCGACAATATGCTTTATTTTAATTTGGCATATTACCCTTTTTTTAATAATTATAGAGTAAATATAGAAGAACATTATTAGAATAAAAAGCTCATACATTTAAAAGGATGGTAAGATGTATGTTGAGAGGGTATAGAAAATAAAAGCATCAGGGTGAAAATCAAAATATATACAATATATGTAGAGACACTTAACCCTTTTCCTCCAAAGTTTGCATTATAACCATGTAACATGCTAGAATATTCTTTGACTCTCAATCGATGTGGAATTAAAGATCTCTTTCTTCTACAACAATAGCCTCTCTAGTCAGGAGAACTCTATATGTTAGGGTGAACCCTTCCTTTAGAGCTATCGATGTGAGATTAAAGGTCTCTTTCTTCTACAGCCAGGAGAACTCTATATGTTAGAATGATGCTTTCCTCTAGGACTGTTGCCCAAAGGTAGCAACCTAAGAGAGAGGATGAATTGGATTTTTATAAAATTTTAGTCAAAGTTAAAATCTCTCATGCTCTAAATTAAACTAACTAGAATATTTATGGTAAATATGCAATGTGTAGTAGCGGAATTAAAAATAATGAGATAATGCAAGTATGTAAAATAAATAAGTAAAACAAAAAAGTAAATCAAGCAATCACACTACAAAGATGAAAAAATTTATAGTGGTTCGGAGCAACCCGCTCCTACATCCACTCTCAAAGCTTTTCTTAAGAATTTTACTATAATCTATCTTTGATTGCAGTGTGTTTATTTTTTCGGACTCACAAACAAATTCAGTTGATTTTTTTAGGAGCATCAACCAAAATCTTATACTGTTAATTTTTTGGATTCACTAACAATCCAATTGATTTTTTTGGTTCACCAACCAAAATCTGCAAGCTTCAATTTTGGACTTGGACAAGCCTAATCCTCAAGTTTTTTTTCTCTAAAGAAACTTATAAAAAAAATAAAAATACAAGAATGAAAATTTTAGCTCAAAATGAAAATAAAGTTTAAACTCTTTAAATCCTCAAGAAGAAGCTGAAAGATTGCCCTTTTGATGCTTCACTTTTCTTCATATGATACTTAAGAGATTGTGCTAGATGTTGGAGAAGATATCTCTTAAAAATTCTCTGATTTTACTACTTGGTTTCTCTCTTTTCTCTCTTCTTTTGATATGCAATAGAGCTCACTTAAATCTAAAAATGATTTCTCTCTCAATCTCACTTAATCTTGCTTCCAAATTGATTCTCCATCTTTAAATTGAAAGAAAATCGAGTAGAATTTTTAGCATGCATTTTTAAAATATTTTTAAAATTAAAATAGCAAAAATTAAAATTAATCAAATATTAATCTACTGCATGCACTGATCTAATCAATATAAATTCTACTCAGGATCTAGATATGTTAATATATAATTTAAAATTTAAATATGATTGATTAGCAAATCAAATCTACTGATCGATATGAGTTTAGAACTTGATACCTATGCGCGAGTAGCTGATCTCTATAATCTAAATCTATCGGATAATGCTCTGATATTACATCACAACCGCACATGTATCTGACCTCTATGGTTGGTCCACACGGAGTTTCTGATCCCGATCAACCCTACTAGAGTGCTAGCTCCTCGCCGGGGCTTTCAATAGCTGATCACGATTGATCCAATCAATCATCTTTTTTCTGATCTTCTAGATACTTTATAGAATCAAAATACGTGCTTCGGAGGATGATGAAGGGATGTTTCAAATTTGGTGGTGAGATCTCTCCACCTGAATCTAGATTCCCAAGTCTTGGATTTCACTCGGCTTAAATACCCTGATGCACTGAAAATGTCTCACGCTCTCTTTATGTGAAGTTTTTTCATGAAATAAGTTTTCATGAAAAGATGACTTTCAAATCTATAAATCCTATTTAGATCATATCTAAAAATTGGATGTCCTTAGATATAAAAATCAGAAGAGAATAGAAGCATGAAGGAAAAATAAAGTACTGTAGGACTCTGCTCACCTTTACTCCAAGATTTTTTTCGCCCAAAACCAATGCCCAATCACTTTCAAATTTTTATCATGGAAAGGTAATCCCCCAAACTTCATGCACAAAAATTTTCATAATTTATTGCATGAAAAATAAGTAAAAATTTTGTGTGGAGTGGATAGATTAAGATTGGTTGAACTAGTTTCAACCAACTTCTAGTATTTAAATTCAAATGGGTCTTATCCTTTTCCAATGCCTATCCTAGAGGATGATGAGTAGAAGGACTCTCCTTCTACTCACCCTCAATCTAAAATTGCCCAAAAAAATATGCAATAAAAGATAGGTAGGCATGGAGAATAGATAATGAAGAGATTAAGTTTTTCAAATTTCAAACCAACCAAGTTGAATTCAAAATTCAACTTAGTTTGAACTAATCCAACCCTTGGACCAGATCAAAAGCAGAAGAGAGGAAGGATGCACATTCATTTCTATGTGAGAAATCTCACACAAAATTCAGAGGAGGGCGTGGGTCAAGGTGGAAAAGTCAAATATGGTGGGCACTAGGGAGAATTTAAATTCAAATCTCATTTGACTTGGTTCTAATTGGTTTCAACCAAATCAATTAATTTAAACCAATTAGATCAGGTTTAATCCAACCAAATTACTTAATTCAAATTAATAAAATTTTAATTAAATTAAAAATTACTTAGATCCAGGTTCTGATCAAATCAGGATCAAATCTCTCTTAGCGATTAGGTCATCTCATGATCTGATCAGGTCAAACCCAATTGAATCAAATTCAATTAGATTTGATCAAATCCTCATCGCTCAATCAAATTGAGCTAATCAGTAATCAAATTGCTATTAATCCTCCAAAAATATTAGAGTCCCAACCGGATGGGTTACCAGATATCAAAGTCCCATCAACATAAAACTCCTGAAGAGTCCCAAACCAATGGGACTCTTGAACTCAGTGTTCCAAATGAATCGAACTCATGATTATAGAGTCCAAGATCAGTGAGACTCTTGATCAGAGAGTTCCAAATGACTAGGACTCTTGGTCATAGTGTTCTAGTCCAGTGGGACTCTTGATCATAGAGTCCCAGATCATCAGGACTCTCGATCAGAGAGTCCCAGTCTAGTAGGACTCTTAGGAAGTTTTAGTCTAGTGAAACTCTTGACTATAGAGTCTTAGATCATCGAGACTCAATATCAGCCATCAGATTAGGTAGAAGCTCCTATTGTGTATGATCCCATATGTTCGAATCCTAAGTCGGTAGCATAAAAACTAATTTTTTATACCAATCGATGTGACCATCTAACAATGATACCCGACGTCCGGATAGATCAAATAATTGTAAAGCAATATCGATGAATCTATGGCATATGGTTACCGTATAAGTCATCCCCTTAACCTCGATGCTCAAAGGATGATCTAGGATTTACTATCAATCCTAAAATTCATCCACAGTGTATTTTAAAGCTCGTGTTCATCACATGGACCATCCTGATAGAGGGTTTGCTAAATTGAAATATAATGATGCACTTGCTCCAACACTTGGAGGGGTCAATCCCATCTTGACTCATACACCGATAAGCCAAGTACTTGACTGCACCTAGTAGCCTTCTATTATTGAATTAGAAATTCAGATAGTCCGATACCTAAGTGCAGTGAGTTACTTATAGATCACCATAGTGATCTCAGATCTAAGGGACACTTATATCTATATCCTTCGCGAGCAATTTTTGATAGTAGAGAGCTCCACAGTTGGATCACGTTCAGTAAAATGTATCCCTATACTTCACCTGCATGCCATAATAGCATCTCCATACTTCTTGGTTAAGAGGACAACCAACACTTATGGCACATAATGACCTACACTTGATACGTTGTCATCCTGGATAACAATGAATCATTTGATCGCGAACACGTTTTGAGGGCTAAACGATAAATTCTTCTTTGTCAAGTCTAAATAGTTCTAAGAACTTCATCATAGAAGAGTTCATTACAGAAAGATGCACAAAATGATGAAAAAACTAAAATAATAATTTTATTTATTAATAATTTAAGTATAATTATATTTAGCTCAACCATCTATAATCTACATGATTAGCTTTAGGATATAATTTTTAATAACTTTCACTTAGACTAAAGTCACTCAGAACAGTATCGAATATTCATCTTCCATTTGTGATTATCGAACTCTTTGATTCCTAGAGTTTTAGTAAAGGGATCGGCCACGTTCTCCTTTCCATCGATCTTTCGAAGCTCGACGTCATCTCACTCCATGATTTTTCATATAAGATGGTAGCAACGCAGAATATGTTTAGTGCACTGATGTGCCTTCGACTCTTTCGCTTGAGCTATGGCTCTAGTATTGTCACAGTATAGCAGAATCGAACCATCCAAGAAGGATGCCACTTCTAGCTTGTCGATGAACTTTCACAGCCACATAACTTCCTTCGCAGCATCAAATGCCGCAACATACTCCACCTCACATAAAGAATCGACTATAGTGTGCTACTTGAAACTCTTCCAGCAGATCGCTCCATTATTTAGGGTAAACACAAAATCTGACATACTTTTGCTATCATCATGATTTAACTGGAAACTGAAATTAATATATCCCACAAGTTTCAAGTTAGTATTTTCATAGATGAGCCACTGATCCTTAGTATTTCTTAAATACTTTAGGATTATCTTTACAACCTTTCAGTGATTCTCACCTGGATCAGACTGGTATCTACTCACTACCCCTAGTGAGTATGCTACATCTGATCTCGTACATATCATGGCATAAATAATAGAATCCACTATCGAAGCATATGGTATTCTACTCATACGCTCTCTCTCTCTTAAGGAGTTATCAGATAATCCTTCTTCGAGAGCGAAATTTCATGACTTATCG
Source organism: Cocos nucifera (assembly GCA_006176705.1). Taxonomy (NCBI): domain Eukaryota; kingdom Viridiplantae; phylum Streptophyta; class Magnoliopsida; order Arecales; family Arecaceae; genus Cocos; species Cocos nucifera. Next base: position 1,072,982 of record QRFJ01000271.1, read on the forward strand.
AGAGATAGCCCTTCTTAAAATTCTCCATGCCGAATCTCTTCAGTACGGTATCAATGTACGTGGACTGAGATAATTCTAGCAATCTTTTATATCTATTCCTATAGATCCTCATCCCTAGGATGTAGGAAGCTTCTCCTAAGTCCTTCATGGAGAATTGAGATGATAGCCAAACTTTTATTTCCTATAATGCAGGGATGTCATTTTTGATTAAAAGAATGTCATCAACATACAGTACAAAAAATACAACAATAGAACCGTTGGCCTATTTATACATGCAGGATTTTTCTCCATTCTTAACGAAGCCACATGTTCTGATTACTTTATCAAAATGCGTATTCTAACTCTGCGATGTCTGCTTCAATCCATAGATAGATCTTTGAAGCCTGCATACCTTAGACTCGTCTATGGATGTGAAACTCTCAGGCTGTATCATATACACCTCTTTATCTAGTTTTTCATTTAGAAAAGCTATTTTCACATCCATTTGCCGAATCTCATAGTCTAGATATGTTGCTATTGCAAGCATGATTCGAATAGATTTGAGCATTGCTACTAAAAAAATATCTCATCATAGTCAATACCATAATATTGACGGTATCTCTTAGCAATCAGACGGACTTTATAGGTCTTCACTTTTCATCTACGTTCCATTTTCTTTTGAAAATTCACTTACATCCAATGAATTTTATCCCTTCAGGTGGATCAACTAGTATCCATACACTGTTGATCTTCATGGACTCCATTTCAGATTCCATAGCTTTCAGCCATATATCAGAGTCGGACCTCTGCATGACATCCATGTAGGTGATTGGATTCTTGTCATTCTCATCGAGTTTGATAGGATCATCATTCTAGACTAAGAAATTATAGTATCTATCTGATCGATGCGGTACTCTACCGAATCTTCTTGGTGCCATTTCAATAGGCTCTGAATTTGATCTTATCAAATCTAATTTCGTAGATTCACTGGAATGTGTCGATTCTTCCATCTATCGAACTTCATTAAATTCAATATTAGAGGCAGCTGTTCCTTCACTAAAAAACTCTTTTTCCAAAAATACTGCTCTATTGCTAACGAACATCTTTTATTCTTTAGCAAGATAGAAATAATAATTTCTAGTTTTCTTGGGATATCCTATGAACAGGCATTTATCGAACCTAGGTCCAAATTTTTTTGGCTACAAATATTTAACATAAGCTGGACATCCCTAAACCCTAAAGTGAGAGTGTCGGCTTACGCTCAGTCTATATCTCATATGGAGTCTTTGCAATAGATTTGCTTGGAACATTATTCAAAATAAAATAGGCAGTTTCTAATGCATAACCCAAAAATGAAATCGGCAGACTTGTAAACTTCATCATGGACCGAACCATGTCCAACGGGATTCGATTCCTCCTTTTAGATACATTATTATGCTGTGGTATTTCAGGAGGGGTCCATTGTGAGAGAATCTCATTCTCTCCTAGATATGTCAAAAATTCGTTGGAAAGATATTTACCTCCTCGATCAGATCGAAGAATTTTAATACTCTTTCCAAGTTATTTTTCTATCTCATTTCGATATCGTTTGAATATTTCAAACGAATCAAATTTACTCTTCATAAGATAGACATATCCATACCTAGATAGATCGTCAGTAAATATAATAAAGTAGTAAAATCCACCTCTAGCATATGTATTCATAAGTCAACATACATCAGTATGTACTAGACCTAAAAGCTAGTGGCCCGCTCACCATTTTCAGTAAAAGATGATTTGGTCATCTTACCAAGAAGATAAAACTCACAGGTATTCAATGATTCACAATTATCAATGTCAAGGATACACTCCTTGACTAATCTGTTAATCATATTCTTGTTTATATGATCGAACCTACAGTGCCAAAGATAAGCATTAGTGACATTATCTAGTTTTGATCATTTATTCAACGTGTACATTACACTAATAGGCTGTGATAAAATATAAATATCATTTCTTAATTATCCTTGCATTATTATGACATTATTCATAATGATATCGCAACAATGTCTCTTTATTGATAAACTATAATAATCTTGGGCCAAAAGCCCAATGGATATTATATTCATTATAAAAGATGGACAATAGTGATAGTCACTTAAAATGATACTATTATTTTTGAAAAATAGTTCAAGAGTTTTCAATGCTAAGACTAGAACTTGACTTTCATCCTCAACATTAAGAAATCTATCGTCATTCTCAAATTTTTTATCAATTTAAAGTTCATGCAATAAATTGCATATATGAATCGAACTTTCGATATCTAATACCTAGGTAGATGTATCACATACGAAGAAATTATAAGATATTATCATATAACAGCCTTAACCAGCAACCACTTGCTGATTTTTTCTGTTCAGTCTATTTGAATTTAGAGGATAATTTTTCTTTCGATCTGCCTTATTAGGATCAACACTAGACTCCTTGTTCTTAGGTCCTAAACACTTGCCACTATCCAACAGTGAACAGAGCGGACTAACCCTAGCCATTCTAATTATCTGAAAGAAAAACATGAAACCTTATTAGTACTTAAATTAATTAATTCTTAAGATTTGGACTTTAGTCTAAAGGTTCTTCCACTATTTTTAATGAATTGATAGTCTCTACCTCCAATTCGATGAATTACACTAACTCCTTAGCGGATATTGGAATCCACATAGACTACATACGGACCCGAGAAAAGCTCTGACTAATCCATGTGCATCTACAGATAGATTCATAATTAATTATTTTTTTAAATAATTTTTAGTATTTAGATTTTGCTCTAGATGCCAAATCAGTAGGCTATGGCCTCTACTGAAAAGGTCTGATTAGGTCCAACGATTAACATGATTGACTTCGATGCATCCAACCAATGATAACCAGGCTCGAGGAAAGCTCTAGCTAATCTGATCACCATTAAGAGGGTGCGACCTAATCATCATATGATGTACAATAATTTCAATATCCAAATAAACACCAAGTGTAAGATACCTCCAATATTCATCCAAAAAATTAGACTTATTACTATTCATCTTAATGGGAGGCAATGATTTGGTTATCCCAATAACTTAGTCATTTTAAGGATCTAATAATTTAGAGAATTTAGTTTACATATAATTTAAGGATAGAAAGAACACGGACCAAATTTCTTCTACTAACTTCACCAAGTCAAATTCTTCCACTGACTTCATCAAATCAATAGGTTAGGACTATGATCAATTTAAGTCCATGGGCACCTAGTTCAGTCATACTGATTGAAATTAATCAAACTGATTTCTAGTGATATAGGTTAGTCCGAATCACCAAGTGATCTAATCAAATTTTAATTGACCAAGTCGATCAGGTAAGTGAGATCAGTGGAAGAGATATGCCATTAACTCATCAAAGATCGAATCAGTGCAAGTAACTCCCAATTAAAAATCGTTGATTTAAATTACCAAACTTACCTTAGACACCAACCGGTTAGTTATGTTTAATCTGATCAACCTAGTAATTTCGGACTTAACCGCGTAGCCATGAATCAAGTTCATCTTAGTCTAGTTAAAGACATGGACTTGTCCAACTACAACTATTGGAGTTGATTCTAGAGTATCCTTGATCTAATCTAATTCAATATTTAGTTAGATTTGATCAATTACTCTAAATTAATCTATTCTTTAACTAATCTTAGGTTTAACCCAATTAATGGACCTAATTCATCTAACCCTTTAACCCATAGTCTTATGATTTTGTCTTAGGATCTTAATTCACAATTCTAGACCCTATGAACAATACTTAACTCTTTTAATTAAGTTTTTGGGCTAATAGATCAGGTTCGATATTTTAAAAATAGTTTTCAAATTTTGAAAGGTTTTCATTTTCTATTTTTCCAAATGGGTCGACTCATTTTAAAAATGGATCGGCTCATTTCTCAAACAGCAACCTATTGCTAGTTTTAAATAGAAAATAAAATATAATAAAAATTAAACTATGAATCAACCTTTTAGATTTAATCTAAAATACATTCATATTTAATTTTTTAATTAAAATAATTTTAATTATTAAAATTTTTTTATTATTCATCTTAATGAATGAGTTCACGGTGGCACCCCTACCGCCATAAGGGATCCCCACTGAATGGAAGGAGATGGTCTTTAAACCATACTTATCCCTTATGACCGAATGGCTTAGTGGCTCATTCATTCTTGATTACTAAGTTATCTAGATTAAGTATATCAAATATACTAATATTTAATTTTTAATTATATATGAGATATATCAAGCAACCCAATTACTCTGATATTATTGAAAGAAAATCGAGCAAGATTTTTAGCATGCATTTTTTAAATATTTTTGAAATTAAAGCAATGAAAACTAAAATTAATCAAATATTAATCTACTGTATGCATTGATCTAATCAATATAAATCATACTCAGAATCTAGACATGCTAATATGTAATTTAAAATTTAAATATGATTGAGCAAATCAAATCTACTGATCGATACGAGTTTAGAACTCGATACCTATGCGCGGATAGCTGATCTCTGTAATTTAAATCTATCAGATAATGCTCTGATATCGTACCATAGTCGCACACATATCTGACCTCTATGGTTGGTCCACATAGAGCTTCTGTCCTGATCAGTTCCACTGGAGTGCTAGTTCATCACCGGGGCCTTCAATAGCTGATCACGATCGATCCAATCGATCATCTTCTTTCTGATCTCTTAGATACTCTAAAAAATCAAAACACGTACTTTGAAAGATGATGAAGGGGTATTTCAAATTTGGTGGTGATCTAGTGCTCACAGCACTCGATCTCTCGATCCGAACTCAGATTCTCAAGTCTTGGGTTTCACTTGGCCCAAATATCCTAACACACTAAAAATTCTCTCACGCCCTCTCTGTGTAGAGTTTTTCCATGAAATAAGTTTTTATGAAAAGATGACTTTCAAATATATAAATCCTATTTAGATTATATCTAAAAATTAGATATCCTTAGATACAAAAATTAGAAGAGAATAGAGGCATGAAGGAAAAATAAAGTGCTATAGGACTCTGCTCATCTTCACTCCAAGATTTTTTCCACCCAAAACCAATTTCCAATCACTTTCAAATTTTTACCACAGAAAGGTAAGCCCTTGGGCTTCATGAACAAAAATTTTTATAATTTATTGTATGAAAACTAAGTAAAAATTTTATATGGAGTGGATAGGTTAAGATTGATTGAACTAGTTCAAACCAACTTCTAGTATTTGAATTCAAATAGGGTCTTATCCTTTTCCAACACCTATCCCAGAAGATGATGAGCATAAGGACTCTCTTTCTACTCACCCTCAATCTAAAATTGCCCAAAAAAATATGCAACAAAAGATAGATAGATATGGAGAATAGATAAGGAAGAGATTAAGTTTTTTAAATTTTAAACCAATCAAGTTGAATTCAAAATTCAACTTAGTTTGAACTGGTCCAACCCTTGGATCAGGTCAAAGGCAGAAGAGAGAAAAGGCGCATATTCATTTCTACGTGAGAAATCTCATGCAAAATTTAGAGGAAGGCATGGGTCAAGGTGGAAAAGTCAAATATGGTGGGCACTAGGGAGAATTTAAATTCAAATCTTATTTGACTTGGTCCTAATTGGTTTCAACCAAATCAATTAATTTAAATCAATTAGATCAGGTTTAACCCAACCAAATTGCTTAATTCAAATCAATAAAATTTTAATTAAATTAGAAATTACTTATATCTAGGTCTTGATCAAATCAGGATCGAATCTCCCTTAGCGATTAAGTCATCTCATGACCTGATCGGATCAAATCCAATTGAATTAAATTTAATTAAATTTGATCAAATCCTCATCACTCAATCAAATTAAGCTAATCAATAATCGAATTACTATTAATTCTCCAAAAATATTAGAATTCCAATCGGATGGGTTACCAGGCATCAAAGTCCTATCAATATGAAACTCCTGAAGAATCCCAAATCAGTGGAACTCTTGAACCTAGTATCTCAAACGAATCGAACTCATGATCATAGAATCTCAGACCAGTGGGATTCTTGATTAGAAAGTCCCAAATGAGTAGGATCAGAGTCCCAGTCTACTAGGACTCTTGGTCATAGTGTCCCAATCCAGTAGGACTCTTGACCATAGAGTCTCAGATCATCAGGACTCTCGATCAGAGAGTTTCAGACACGGACTTAGAGTCCTAATTCAGTGAAACTCTTGGTCATAGAGTTCTAGTCCAGTGGGACTCTTGATCATAGAGTCTTAGATCATCGAGACTCAATATCAGCCATCAGATCAGGTAGAAACTTCTATTATGTATGATTCCATAGGTTCGAATCCTAAGCCAATAGCACAGAAACTAATTTTCTATACCAATCGATGTGACCATCTAGCAATAGTATCCGACGTTCGGATAGATCGAATAATTGCAACGTAATATCGACGAACTTGTGGCATATGGTTATCGTATAATTCATCCCCTTGACCTCGATGCTCAAAGGACGATCTAGTATTTACTGTCAATCCTAAAATTCATTCACAGTGTATTTCAAACTCAATATCCATCACATGGACCACCCCAGCCGAGGGTTTGCTAAATAAAATATAGTGATGCACTTCCTCCAACACTTGAAGGGGTCAATCCCATTTTGACTCATACACCGACAAGCCAAGTACTTGACTGCACCTAGTAGCCTTTCATCATTGAATTAGAAATTCAGATAGTCCGGTACCTAAGTGCAGTGAGTTGCTTGCAGGTCACCATGGTGATCTCAGATCTAAGGGACACTTATATCTATATCCTTCGCGAGCAACTCTTGACAGTAGAGAGCTCCATAGTTGAATCACGTTCAGTGAAATATACTCCTACACTTCACCTACATGCTATAACAATATCTTCATACTTCTTGGTTAAGAGGACGATCAATACTTATGGCACATAATGACCTACACTCGATATATTGTCATCCTGGATAACAACGAATCATTTGGTCGTGAATATATTTTGAGGACTAAACGATAAATTCTTCTTTGTCGAGTCTAAATAGCCCTAAAAACTTCATCATAGAAGAGTTCAATACAGAAAGATGCACAAAGTGATGAAAATGCTAAAATAATAATTTTATTTATTAATAATTTAAGTATAATTATATGTAGGTCATTCATCTACAACCTAGATGATTAGCTTTAGGATACAATTTTCAACATAAATATCCTTGGAGATGGTTGGAGAGTGAGTTCTAGCCGTTAGAATCTTTGAAATAGCCGTTGGAGATAAAAAAAAAATAGCCATTAGAAAGGTTGCAAAAACTAGCCGTTAAAGACTGTCAAACTCTATCGAGCTGGCTTGAATTTGGCTTAGAGCTGGCTCAGTTGATAGAGCTGGTTCGAACTGTAGAATAGAAAAAATTAATTTTCTATTATCCTAAGAGAGCTGGCTCGGATCCAAATTGAGTTGGCTCAAACAGCAAACTAGAAAAATATCTTTTCTACCATCATGAAAGAGCTGGCTTGGATCAAAATAGAGCTAGCTTGGCTACGTGCCAAATCAAAGTATCAATCATGTTTCGTGCCCGAACTTGCTCTATTCTTGGATAGGTCAGCTCGATCTAAACTTTCCAACTTTATTTTTTTCATTATTTGACCTTTTAAATTTAAATTTTTTAATCCTAAATCTTTTAAATGATATTTATTTATTTTTCTTTTAATTTTTTTATGATGAATCATCCAAATTTATGAAACAATTTTCTTTTAAGTGCTTTGGCTTGACATCTTGAGAGCATTTCTTCCAAAGATAATTTCTTCAGTGTGAGCATTTGAGAAATCCTATATTCAATTTTGAAATACTTGATTAGTAATATTTTTACTCAATATTTTATGATTATCAAAATCAATCATAGGATCAACAAGGGCTATTTATTACAGAATTGAATGGCTCAAATGGCTGAGTCGGTCTCCACTTTCACTTGCTTAAGATACTATTTGCTTTAACTCTAACTATTTTGGGCTTAAGTGGGTCTTGACCATTTGGAGCATCACGATTTTGTCCTTTAAAATATGTCTCATAGGAGAAAGAAAGTTTCATTCCATATAAATCAGAGTATCCATTGACTCACAACTGATGAGGGACTAAACATCCATTCCTCTCGCAACAGAATTCAAATTTCAATGGTAGCATCCCCTGGTATTTCTCCTTTAAAAAAAAAAAAGGTTACATATTGCAGCTTATTTGAAAAAAATAGCTAATCAAACACCTTAGTTTGTATTGGACTTGGTTGAAGGAAAGTATTGATGCAAAAAGACTCTAACGACAAGTACGAGCCGTGGTGGCTTCCTAGGTCTTCTCGCATGTAGAACAGTGAGGGTATCCATTTACAAGAAAATCACCCTTCTGCCATTTCACATCAACACTATTTTCCTCAACCATCGCCTAAGCCATTGTTGGCATCTTTGATGTTATTGTTGCCTAGGATTGGAATAAACCACACTTTCTTTCATTGAGATTTGTTCACCCTCAGTCTACATTTACAGCTCTTCGTACCATCTGGATTGAAAGAAACTTTGAGAAAAATCAATGCATCCTGTATTCTAATGCTTATTGCATCTGTTGCTTGGCATGTTGGCGTGAAATTAAGGAATGTTGGGTGGTTCCTTAACGAGAGATCCATCATGGCTACAGTTGCTGTTGAAGTCTTGAATTCCTTCAATGAATGGTTAGTGCTCAGCAATCATAGAATACTTTCTGAGCTTGGAGGCGTCTGGAGGAAAGGAAAGTGATGAATGTTAGCAAGAACTTCATTGACTACTGAAATCCTAACCTGGTTCTTCCGATTTCAATTTTAAAAAAAAAGAAAAGAAATTTTTTTTTTTTATTGAATTCGGGGGAATTTGATTTCTGCAATCAAGAATCCTTTGTTCCCTATAAAACCCACAATAAAACACAATTAAATGATCATAGTAAGATTATGAAACATCTAGCCACCTTTAGAAATCTTAACTGCATAATTTTTCTCGGTTTCGACTTCATCACCTATTTTTGGTAGTCATTTCTGAAAGAAAAATATGACGGGAAAAATATCACTGTTTCTGGAGGAGATGGAGATGGCGTATCTGAGTTAGCAAGAGATGATGACAGCAAGTCACGATCGTGAGAGAAAGGCGCGTGATAATGAGTAGGAGAGTCAGGAGAAGATGAGATATTATACCAGCTTTTGGACTCTAAGCTAGCAAGAGTTTGAGTTGAGAAAGGAAGCTGATTTTTAATAAAAACTACATGCCATGAAGCGTATATTCTGTGAGAGACCAAGTCGAGGCAGAGATAAGCACTCGGATGCAAGGGATGGCCAAGAAAAAGGCATGGGATATATTTAGAATCTAATTTGGATTTGTTATAGGGACGAAGACAAGGATAGCATGAACAACCAAATATTTTTAAATGAAGATAATTAGAAATTTTATTAAACAACTTTTCAAACGGAAAAACAAGACCAAGCAGTAGCGTGGGAAGCCTATTAATAAGATATACAACAGTATTAAAGACATAAGTCCAAAATTTGAATGGTAAAGATGCTTGGTGTAACAAGGTTAACCCTGTTTCAACTATATGTCTGTGTCTGTGTCTGCGTTCTGCAAAACCGGTGTATATGGTGGGGTTTGAAGATGAGAAATTCCATGAATTTGAAAGAAACTTTTGAGCCTTTGATATTCACCACCACCATCTGAGTAAACATGAACAATTTTGGTATTGAAAGCGTTCTCTACCAAATTTTTAAATGCAGGAAATATGGAAAAGAGATTAGATTTTTGCTTAAGAGGATAAAACCACATATATTTAGTAAAGTGATCAACAAAGATGACATAATAAGAAAAATCATCAACTGACTTAGCAGGAGCAGGGCCTCATAAATCAGAATACACGAGTTCTAATGGACGAGTGCCATGCAAACTAGATACACCAAAGGAAAGACGATGACTTTTATTACATTTGCAGGACTCAGACTGAGAACTAGACCCTACTGGCAATTGAAACTTAGAAAGAACATGAACCGAGATCTTAGAAGCTGGATGAATTAACCATCACCAATGGTTAATTCATCTGAACCTTCGTGCAGAGATAAATTGCATAAGTCATTGGTGACGTGATGAGAGGCCCCTGTATCCATGATTGGTCAGGAGAAGAATTGGTGGTAGCATGGTTAGCCATAGGTTGCTGACTGAAATATTCTCTAAAATAATCACGAGCTTTGTAGCACTGCTTGACTGTACGACCGATTTTATCATAAAATTGACAAATGGGTTTTGGATTTGCAAACCTATTAATATTGCACTTTTGATAGGTGGACTGAGCACCAAAATCTGGAGAAGTAGGTTGATATGTTTTTGAGTTGAGATATGCAGAAGACTGTCCTCCATGATTATAGGAGCCTTTGAAGTGTTTTGAATTGCCATTCTTCTTGACATAATTTGCTGTGAGAGGAACTGAATCTATTTGAGGATCTAAACGGCGCAGGTACATTTCATGAGCCAAGAGCTTGTCTTATAGCTTTTCAAAGGAGGTCAGAGAGTCACGAGCATGCACAGCAGTAGCTATATCATGGTACTCAGGATCAATTTCATTTAGAACATGCACCACAAGATCTATATTTGAAACAGGATCACCACAAAGGATAAGCTCATCAGCAATATTCTTTATAAACAGGAGGTAGTCACTCACCATTTTGTTTTCTCTTTTGGTTTGTGATAGTCGCTCTTTAAGAAAAAGAATTCGAGCAGGTGATTTATTAGCAAAAGAAGCCTGCAACTTTCACTACTACAAAAAAAAGGCTACGGCAGCAGTTCGTAATCATTGTCGTAGCCCAAAAAATCGCTGTCATAGACTATGGCAGAAATTTTCTAACTGCTACCATAGCCGCCATCGCCATAGCTTTATGGCAGCGGTTGTTATAGTGGTTGTTTGAACCACTACCATAGATAGCCTATTGCAGCGGTTTATAGATCGACCTATAGCAATGGTTACGTAATCACTGCCATAGGTTATTTATAGCAGCGGTTATATAACCGCTGCCATAAGTAATCTATAGCAACGGTTTCTTAACCACTGCTATACGTCTAATGCAGCGGTTGGCACCATTAGCACCACGGACCTATGGCAGCGATTGACATGGATATGGCAGTGGTTATAATGTTGGAAATATGTCCTAAAGTCAATCGTTAGTTTATTGACGATTGGACTATATATTTATAATTGTATATAAATTATAAATTAATAAAAATTATTTTGATATTTTTTATCATAAATTCTGTTGTCTTCTAATGAACTCTTGTGTTGTGATGAAGTCCTTAAAACTATCTAGATTCGACAAAGGAAGATTTGTCATTTAGTCCTTAAATAGTTCACGATCAAATGATACGTTGTTACTTAGAATGACAACGTTTATCAAGTATAGATCGTTGTGTGATATATAGGTTGGTTATCCTCATAACTAAGGAGTGTTGAGACACTGATATGGCATGCAAGTAAGATATATGGGTACATCTGCACTGAACGTGACCAACTTCAGGATTTTTCTCCGATCAAGATTAGCTTCGATAGAATATGGGTATAAATGTTCCTCCGATCTGAGATCACCATGATGACTTTCAAGCAACTCACTGTATTTTGGTGTCGGACTATCTGAATTTTTAATTCAGTGATGGAAGATTTCTAGACACAGTCAAGTACTTGTGGAGTCGGTGCATGTATCAAGATGGGATTGACCACTCCTGATTTCAGGAGCTATATTCAATTATATTTCAATTTAGCAAAATCTTGATCAAGATAGTCTTAGTGAGGAGTCACGGGACTAATTGCTTTGAGACACGATATGGATGTATTTTCTAAGGTTGACAGTCTAATCCTGAGTCATCTATTACATAGAGATCATAGGGATGAATTATACGGTAATCATATTCGCGTAGGTTCTGAATGTTGCGATTGCGATTATTCGATCTATCCAGACGTCGGATACCATTGCTAGATCGTCACTTCGATTAGTATAAAAATTAGTTTCTGTGCTACCGGCTTAGGTTCGGACCTGCGGAGTCACACACATTAGGAGTTTCTACCTGATCTGATGGTTGATCAAGAGTCTCATTGGTCTAAAACTCTATGGTCAAAAATTTTACTGGACTGGAACTCTATGACCAAGAGTTCTACTGAACTGAAACTCTGAGTCCTACTTATCTGAGACTCTCTGATCAAAAGTCCCATTAGTCTGGGACTCTATGGTCAAAAGTCCTACTGGACAGAAACTCTATGATCAAGAGTTCTACTGGACCGGGACTCTAAGTCCTACTTGTCTGAGACTCTTTGATCATGAGTCTTGATAACCTAGGACACTATGGTCAAGAGTCTCACTGGACTGGAACTCTATGACCAAGAGTCCTACTGGACTGAGACTCTAAGTTCTACTCATCTAGAACTCTTTGATCAAGAGTTCTACTAGTCTGGGACTCTATGATGGTGAGTTTGATTCGTTTGGGATACTGGATTCAAGAGTCCTACTGATTTAGGACTCTTCAAGAGTTTCATGTTGATAGAACTCTGTTGCCCAGTAATCCATTCGATTTGAACTCAGATATTTTTGGAGGATTAATTAGCAATTTGATTGCTGATTAGCTCAATTTGATTGAGCGATGAGGATTCGATCAAGTCTGATTAAATTTGATTCGATTGGATTTGACTCGATCAGGTCATGAGATGATCTAATCGCTATGGAAGTTTTGACCCTGATTTGATCATGACGTAGATCTAATTAATTTTTAATTTGATTAAAATTTTATTGGATTAGGCTAAGCCTAATTTGGTTGGATTTAATCTAATTTAATTGGGTCTAGATTAATTGATTTGGTTAAAACCAATAAGGACCAAGTCAAATAAAGTTTGAATTCAAATTCTCCCATGCACCCATCATTTTTGACTTTTCCACTCTGCTTCCCATGTGCTCTCTTTTATTGTCAAATATTTTTTGAGAAATAAAAATATGCATGCAGAAGGAGAGTCCTTCTATATATTAAACACAAGGGAGGGAGCATTGGATAAGGATAAGAGGCTCATTTGATTTTTGAAATCAAGTGAGTGGTTAAAACCTCTCAACCACTCAATCCTTATTATTTTCCATATAGTTTTCTAATGGTATTCACATCAATAAATTATGAGAATTTTTTTGCATGCAGGAGAAGAGGTTATCATTACGTGATAAAAATTTTAGAATGTTTGGGCTTCAGTTCTAGGCGAAAAAAATCTCAAAGTGAAGGTGAGCAGGATCCTATAGCACTTTACTTTTCCCTCATCCCTCTCTTCTTTTATAATTTTTATCACTAAGGATATCCTATTTTTAGATATGATCTAAATAAGAATTATAGATCTAAAAGTTATCTTTCCATAAAATCTTATTTCATAGAAAAATTTCACACAGAGAGGGCGTGATAGGATTTTTAGTGTGTTAGGATTTTTGGGCTGAGTGAAATCCTAGATTTGGGAATCTGGGTTCAGGTGGAGAGATCAAGTGCTGTGAGCATCGGATTACCATCAAATTTGATACACATCTTTATCATCCTCTAATATTTATTTTATTTTTTTAAAATATCTAAAAAATTAGAAAATATATGATCAATCGGATCGATCGTGATCAGTCATCGAAGGCTCCGACGATGAGCTAGCACTCCAGTGGGGCTGATCGAGATCAGAAGCTCCGTGTGGACCAACCATAGAGGCCAGACACATGTGCGGCTATGACGTGATACTAGAGCATTATCCGGTGGACTCATATTATGGTGATTGACTACCCACAAAAAAATATTGTATTCTGAATACGTAGATGTAGTAAATAATTTATTACATAGTTTTATTTTCAGATCTATTGATGTATGCATGCATATTATGTTTAGATCCTAATGTATAGGGTTAAATAATCTGATATGATCGGTAGATAATTAATTAGATTAATTATTTTCTATTGCATCATTGTTATTTTTAAAATATTTTTTGAAAATAGCATGGCAAATCCTACACTATTTTCTTCATATAAAACTGCTCCCATAGATCTTTTTATAATTAAAAAAATTAAAATTTTTATTTTTTTTATATATTTTATCTGGTAAATATAGATATATAATATAAAAAAATATAATAAACATAAAAATTATTTTGAAATGCTATAATTTTATTATCGAATAAAATTTATTATAATATTTTTTTAAAAAAATAAAATATATCAAAAATCTCCTAAATCTATATCATCGGAGCTGGAGCTGGTGTTGGAACCAGAGCTGAAGCTAGAGCTGGAATGCGGGCCAACATATCCTCAAAGCCTATTTCGGTGCCATCGTGACCTGCAACGTTAATGAATATTAATCAATATAATATGTTGAACAATAATATTAGTATAGCATTAATAAATAGTCTCTAATATTTATACCATATGAAGGTTCTCTTAGTAGCCGGCACGACACGGCCTACCGGCATGGCACGGTCTATCGGCATGGCACACATTTTTCTTAAGCTTCCAAAGATCAAAAGAAAGAGAGCTCTTTGACCAAAATAAGAAAGAAATAAAAATTAATAATTAGACTCTAATAATTTATACTAGAATGTTGAAGTCATCGTCTAGTGGCATCTATAATATGGACATCACCATCGCTTCTGACAAATATGTCTAGGATCTCGACAGTACCAGATAAGTTTTGTCTTAGAGGAGCGCTTTGCATGCATTATACAACATCATCATCAACTTCTGTATCATCAAAAATATGCCTAGACACCATCCTCACGACAACACCCCATTGAGGCTCCAAGGAATCACTAACGTAGAAGATTTGACTAGCTTGAAAAGCAAGTATATACGGTTCGTCAGTGCGGAGATGGTATTGCATGTTAACGAGAGTAAAACCACACTCATCAGTCTTCATCCCAGATTGTGATAAGGTATCAAACCAATCGCACTTCATCAACGTGATCCTCCCTTTAGAATAATAGTCCAAGTGACTATATTTTCCACCATGTCATAATAGTTCAAATCCTTCATATGAGGCTATGAATCCCTCAAGCTAGCATAACACCCAATGGTGGTGCTTAACATGATGCCACTATTTGTTTTGTCATATTTACAGATCTGTTGTGAATATTAAATCTGTAGCCATTAATGACGAGCTATTTATACTCATGCACGGTACGATTATGGCCCATTGAAAGAGCATGCACTTTAGGGCTCACATCACTGAACGGCAATCTCCATACCTAATTAAGAAGATGACACCTAATTAGTAAACATATTTCAATAAGTTATACCAGACAAGAATATATAATCACTTACATGATCTTTGAACCATTTAGAAAATTTATTGCTATGCATTTTCTCTTTCTCCCGCATACTTAGAGTATCATATTTTACTCTTATGACCTCCTTATATTTACTGCATACACAAAGAATAAATTTAGGTATAATTAGATATATTTTTTTAATTATTATGAAATAAATAATGCTGAGTGACTCACCTTATGTATGGCTCAATGACATAATAATTGAAGAGCACGTAGCGGTGTGCCTTATCCCTTTCCTCAATGCTCAAATTAGTGAGGTAGTATGAAGTAAAAAGTCCATCTGACTGTGGAATGGACTCAAATGCAGGCTCAATTGGTTCATACTGATCATCCTAATTCCTCATTGGTCGATTACGATGTATCTCGAGCTTATTTAAGTAATGGTACAAAAATACATACACTCTTGACTCAAATAATCTTCTGCTATAGATCTCTCCGGGCGATTCATATTTCTTACATAAGATTTCAAAGTTTGAATATTTCTCTCAGTAGGAGACAGAACACTAGACCCTCAAGTGCAACTTTCCCGCAAGGTGCACGATGAGATGCATCATAACTATAAAAAATTATAGTAGAAATATCTTCTGTAGATAACATAATATAGTCACCGTCCTTGCCTTCATTTTTTTTTCGTATTTCTTAAGCAACCTCTTTGCACAAATATCTCTATAAAAGTTGCAAAGATGAATAACCATCATTCTAACATTTTTTGGCAACACGCGGCAAATAGCTATTGGGATCAATTTCTACATCAGTACATGATAATCATGAGTCTTCAATCCCCCAAGTTTGACATCCTTACTATTCACACACTTTGATATGTTGCTTGAGTATCCATTTGGGATCTTTATGTTCTCCAACACACGAAGAAATGTGGACCGTTCGAAGGTATTCATAACATAGCATACATGAGGAAGCCTCCATAGTTCTCCTCCTGCCAGCTTTGGATGGAGTGGTCTTCTAATATCCTATTCTTTTAAGTCAAGTCAAAAATTTAAGTCATCTTTGGTCTTATCCTTGATATTTAAGATTGTTGCCAAAAGGAGCTCGCATACATTCTTTTCAATATATATTACATCTAAGCAGTGGCGCAATAAGTTTGTCTCCCAATATGGAAAGTTAAAGAAGATGCTCTTTTTTCTTCAATTAAAGTGTGTGTCATCTTTATCACTAATCAGATTACCTTTCCTAAATTCAACATTGAGACCATCCAACTCCCTAAGTACTTCACTCCCAGACATCCGGCCAGGCGCCTCACTTTCTTCAACAGTGCCATCGAAGGAGCGTACATCCCTTCTGTATGGATGGTTTCGACGGAAGAAATGTCGATGCCTCATATAGCTAAAGCTCCTCCGATGTGTCAACCTTCTAGATCGGATGTTTCTTCTATAGATCGGGCATGCTAGCTCACCTTTGGTGCTCCAACCCGACATTAGGGCATAGGCTGGAAAGTCATTTATTATCCATAAAAGCGCTGCGCGCATGAAGAATGACTCATTCAGCAAAGCATCAAAAGTTGGAACACCTTGAATGCTCCATAACTATTTCAGCTTGGCAATAAGAGGCTGCAAATAAACATCAATATCATTACCTACCTCCATCGGTCCGGAGATGAGCACTGTCATGAAAGCAAAGAATTTTTTCATACACGTCCATGGTGGAAGATTGTAAACATGAATAAATACTGGCCATACACTATGGACAGTATTCATATACTTGAATGGGTTGAAATCGTCGCATGACAAGCCCAACCTCACATTACGTATCTCTTGTGTGAAGTCAGAATGTAATTCATTAAACTTCTATCATGTCTCTCCATCGGTTGGATGCCTCAATGCATCATCTTTTGTTCAGTCCTCTTCATGCCATCTCATGTCCTTCGATGTCTTTGTCGACATAAATAACTTTTATAGTCTTAAAATCAAAGAAAAGTGCCACATCAACTTTTGAGGTACATGAGTCGATGTACCACCTTTATTCTATTTTCATCTTGATACACTGTACCTTGGGCACTCGTTGAGGTTGACATCCTCCTCCCAATAGAGCATGCAATCATTGGGACATGCATGTATCTTGGTATAAGTAAAGTCCAGTTGTTCAATAATCTTCGATGCCTCATAATTATTCTTCAAAATTCATGCATCATTCGAAAGAATGTCCTGCAAAAGCTCTAGTATGCAGTTCACTCCATTATTACTGAATCTATTGGAGCATTTCGCATAATACAACCAGATTAAGAACTCAAGCTTCACCATCTTTTCATATCTAGAATACAACGAAATATTAGCATCCTCCATCAACTTACGGACCTTCTCCACATCCTCACTGTTTGTCATTCGATCAATCATAGGATCAGATATAGACGTAGATGCACCATCATTGTGGTCAATAAATAAAAAAACATCATGAACCATTTATTTCACTCTTCCTTCTGATTGATCGCCTCCTTGCGGCCTGTCCTCACCATGTTGGTTCCAACAAATTTCATAATCGACTTTAAAGCCATAAATAGTGAAGTGATCATTAACATCTTGATGAGGTAGCCACGGTCCATCCATACACTTTTTATAAGGATATTAGATCAGTCCATGATCTCCAAATTTTTTTATAGCATAATCAAGAAATTTTTAAAGTCCAGCCTCATATTCTGATGAGAGCCTACTAAACTTCATCCATCCTTTATCCATTTTAAAAATGATGATACTGCAAGTAAATCATACGTGGAACTCAAATTAAATATCATTTTTAGATATGCAATAAATACACCCTATCACCAATTAATAGGTAAAGATAGGTCCTATCCCATTCAAAAATTGCATTAATTCTATAGATTTATTACAGTAACCAAATGATATGCAATAGAAATCGAATAAAATTTTGATAGTATTTTTTCTTAGTTCTTCCGTGTAGAGAGAACAAAAGAAAAATACTGTCTAAAATTTTATTCAAAATTCTTAGCATATCGTTTGATTATTGTAATTATCTATAGAATTATCTATAATTTTCAAACTATCCATATTGGACAATCAATTACTCATTGTACATAATTCTTTAATCCATATAATTACATATAATTGTACGGATGTCGGAGATTATGTACACTAATCAATTAACGGGTCTATCATTATGTAATGCAATAAATAAAAGCAACAAGATATAAACATCCAGAAAATATTATGCAATAAATTCTACAACATGAATTACATTCATAAATAATTAATGATGGCGGCGAGGCTGGATCCCTCCCTTCCTCTCTTAAGTACAGATCCATCGAATATTCGAATTTGGATTTGGTACTAGTAATTAAAATTGGATTCAGATCTGAATATCTAGATTTCAATTTGAACCCAATCCATTGACAGATCTAGTCCACAGCTGCCGACATGGCACGGTCCAAACTATCGCCACGGCATGGTCCAAAAACTATGACATGCAGATAATTTAATATTTATAATATTTATTATAAATATTCTATAAATTATTATAAATATATATGATTAATAAATAATACTATAAAATTAAAAAAAAAATACCTGCGGCTATAGAGAGTGGGTCACATCGAAAGCTCCGAAGGTCATCGATGATGACGCTAGAGGAGGACAACAGCACTAGAGGTAACCTGCAAAATAAAAGCTAGATAATGAGATAGAGAAGAGAAAAAAAGAGGAAAGAGAGAGAGAGCAGGGACAGTTGGAGATGGGAGGATAGGGGGAGGGGGCATAATGATGAGGAGGTCGAAGGAGGTTTCGCACTCGACCGAGAGAGGGTTAGAATGGTGATGGTGGTGGATGTTAGATATGTGTGCCCTAGAAGCCAGAATTGACTGATACTTGTAATACACTTCTAGAGGTAAAATTATAATTTTAACTATAAATAATAAAATAGATTATTTTCTATCATAAATATGTATTTAGTGTCTGTGATACATCCCTTGAGTTAATGGTAATGATAATCTATATTTTCAAGAGTTAAAAATTTAAGATATAAATTTTTATTTATTAACTCATAAAATACTCCTGACCGTAGGATCGTCATGAGGATGGTGATTGATCCGAAATGTTAGTGTACAATCGCTTCTTTATAGTAGATGAGTCTTAAGTCTATAGTGTAGAGATACCGAAGCGAGAGTACAGATACTCATTAGAGAATGAGGGTACTGAGCGTGACCACCTCGAGTAGTCATAAGAAAGTCTACCTTCTCGTCAATGACTGACTCGAAGCTACAGTGGTGTGTCTGATTTTTTGACCTGAGGTGCATCGACAGTTCACCTTGAGGGTGTTATAGTTTGACTACACCATGACTCGATCTCCTAGCCATTCAGAACCCTGAGGTGTATGTTGGCTATAGCATGTTCATTGTAAAATTGGATTGCACCAAGAAAAAATCCATCTACCTCGATAGAAGAGGAGTAGCCCTATGATGATCAGGAGAATCAAGTTCATAAGCCCATAACCATGGCACAGAGTGAAATAATAGAAAGAGTTTCTATTAAGATTTTCACATCGGACTTGAATCGAATGATTAAATCATATAATAGAAATTAGGATTTGACGAGTTCACCTTAACCCTAATCTGATCGGAGCTCAAGATAGAAGAACTTAATCACACAAGTAGCTGCACCGAGAAGTTCATTTTCAATTTTGATGGATTGCCACCATATACTGTTCGATGTCACTGATGAATTTTGGGTACAATTAGAATGATTTAAATGATCGATCATTCCAATTATCTAAATCAAAAGAGTTTTGATCCATCGAAAGAAGTTTTGATAATATCGATGATGGAGATCATGACATATTTCATTACCATACAGAACTGAACCTAACTGGATCACACAAATAAGGATTTGGATCTAGATATCATCAATTAGACTAATCCAGTTTAATTGATTTGAATTAGATTCAATTAGGTTCAAAAAAATCATGCTAGCATACGATTGAACCTAACATTCTCTTTTTTGTATCATTAAAAAGTTATCTCGACTGAGCCAAATATGTTTGTGCTCACTCAGGTATCTTTATGTGGTCTGATTGAAGCTTGTCTAGATCAGAAAAGGATTATCTTAATTTATGAGATAAATTTAAGACAACACCTACCATTTCCATCACTTGCTAATTTTTGTCCTTTGACTTTGGTCAAATGTTGACCTTTGATCCTTGGACATCTGTCCATATGTCATGCACTTATTGGAGAGCAGATAGGGGCTTGTCCCCTCACTAAAATTTGAAAAGGAGGGGGTGCATGTCTAGGATGGCGTGCGTCCATGGATAGAGACGTCTAAAGTCCCATACGGATGGGACTCCAGGTTGCTTCTTGGATTCTACTTAGTTGACCCTTACCTATAGACTTTGACTAGTCTTAGGCACCATCTAAGGATGAATTTATGGAGCTCTCATCTGATTAGATTAGGTGATGCCATCCTACCAATTAGATTTAGATCTGATTACATAAAGCAACGCGATTGATCGGGATGATGTGGTATTGCATGGCGCAGTAGGGTCTATAAATAAACCCTGTCTGCGCCCAACTTTCATAGAGTTTCTCTTAGCCCATGCCCCAAGGTTTTTCCTCTTCCTCCTTCATGCCATCTTCTGACCCTCTCTCTCCTCTCCATGCCCAAGAAAAGTTGGGCTTCAGTTTGGTGCGATCCAGGCAAGAAAAGGCTGACGAGAAAGGAAGAAGGCAGCACTGCTACAGAGACGACTGCTGATCTTCAGAAGAAATTTTGAAGATCCTCCAAATCAGATCCAAATTTAATTTTTAGAGAAGTGATAAAGAAGAAGAAGATCTTCAGATCCAGCTTGAGTGGATACTGTCGAGGCCAAGCGCTTGCGTGGCTAGATCCAGAACCTCAAGCAATCAACAGGATCATCAAAGGATAATCGGATTACCCAAATCAAGGTATAATTAAATTAAATTTAATTTTTTTTATTTTTATTTATTAGATCTATAAAATTAGATCTGAAATATCTTAGATCTGATATGGATGCTTGAGAAAAATTTTTGAAATATCTCTCTTGATCCGATCAGATCTGAATGAACCTTATCCAGAAAATTAGGATTTCTCCTTCAACTGGTATCAGAGCCAGGTTCTCTAAATTATTTAGATATAATTTTTAATTTATTTTAATCTAAAAATTAGTTAATTTTAGATATCACATAAGATATGATTAGATCTAAAATCAAAAAAATTTAAATTAAATAATATAGATCTAAGTTCTATAATTTGCATGACTAGTTGTAAAACAGAATAGTTCTATACATAGTCTTGAATAATCATGATTTATTTTGATTAAATTATAATTTTAGATTTATTTATTTTTTATTTTTTGATGATTATAAATATTATAATAATATTTAAAAAATAAAAAATAAAATTATTTAATTTTTAGATCATATAAGATATGATAATTGCATGTCTAGACTAGTTATAGAATAGTTCTACATAGTTGACTAGATTAGAATTTATTTGAACATGATCAATTTAAATCTAATTTTTTAGATAATTTAGATCTGAAAAATATGCATGCATGATACATGAGATATATATAAAACGTATATTAAGTTAGATCAAATTTTATATATGAGATATATGATGTAGATCTAACTAGTTTTGTAGATTTATATTTTTGATTAAGGCGTTCCCCTTGGCCATCCGATCATAAGAATAAAATAGAATTTAAATACCCTCTCTTTCCATTCGATGGGGTATTCTTATGATGTGTAGGGGTGCTACGCGTTCGTCCTTAATCAGAAATCAAGAACTTACTTTCTGCAAAATCCTAGATCCTGAAATCCTAGGATTTTATTTACATATTTTGTTTATTAACCCTAAACTTAATTAAAAATTAAGATTATGAAATATTAATTAGATCTAAAATTAAAAATTTTAGATTTAAGACTCATAAATTTGGGTTCGGGCTTGGGTAGCTCAATTAGGTCTAAGCGGTTGATCAAATTGAATCAAGAGTTGGTTAGATGGGATCAACAGTGCTTAAATTGACCAGCCTAATAAGATTAAGTCTGGGTCAAGATCGAGTCACGTGAGTGATCGATCAAGCTAAGACCTAATTAAGCTCAATGGTTAGAGTCTGGATTGTAGGCTAATCTGATTGGTTCTAGCTCAACAATTTGGTATCTAAGGTAAGTCTGATAGATACGACCGACTGATTTTTAATTAAGAGCTACTCGACTCGAATGTATTCTTATCGAGTTAATAGCATATCCCTTCCATCGGTCTCACTTACCTGGCCATATTTATTGGCTCAGTTCTGATTTAAGGTGGTTAATAATCCGAGCTAATTTATGCCACTAGGTTAGTCATAATGGTTATGACTATGTCAAGTCTAGTTTAATGAGACCTAAATCAAATCTTCCTAAGAAAAGATTAAGTCTAAGGACTTCCACCATGGTAGATGTGAGGGCCCTTTTCGGGGTTGATTGTTCTCGACTGATTATAGTGACTCAATTACACCAGAAAGATGCAACCATGTCTATTAGGCATCGGATGCTATGGGCTGGAGGATGGATTGGGCTCAATATTTCGAATATGGTAAGAGACTCAATTAGAAATCCAATCTGTACAAATGGTGGATCTGACTTAACTAAGAAGTGGATCAATATTTCGGACACAGTGAGATTCATGAATTAGAGACCAAGTTTGGGTGCACCATGATTAGAGAATCATTGAACAAGAGTTGTTCACTCATTGGCTAACCCATCACTAATAACTATTAGGTGAGGTGATGAGTCAGTTGGTAGGACTGTACCACCCACTAAAACATATTAATCATGAAGATTTTTATATATCTACAGAGAAAGTGTAGGGATCCAAAAAAATAATAAAAATTTAATTTATTTAAAAATAAAATTTTTAAATAAATTGGTTAAGTCTTAATTACAATATCTAACTAGAAACTTTGACTCTCTATAGAAAAATGTCTGCATCCAATCCACTAGTACAAATCCTGCACATCCATAGACTGATCGGACCAAATTATAAGGATTGGCTTTGAAACTTCAAAATTAGTTTGAATTCCAAGAAGTTAATTCATGTATTGGACCAGGATCCTCCCATCTTATCAGCTCGTCCAACCACTGAACAGAGAGCGTCTTTGGATAAGTAGATAGACGAAGATAACGAGGCCAGATACTACATGTTGGGCTCGATGTCTGATGAACTTCAGTGCCAACATAAAGATATCAGGACTGCTCAATAAATATTGGCCCACCTATAAGAGATGTTTGGAGAATAGAGTTGCACAGCCAAGTATCAAGTCACTAAATGACTTTTCAAGACTAAGATGCATGATGGACAGTCAGTCCAAGATCATTATCTGATGATGATCAAGAATTTGGAAGAGCTTGAGAAGCTTGAAGTGAGGTTAGATTTGGATCTGCAGAATGATATAATTCTATAATTCTTGACTGATGCATATGGGCAGTTCATCATGAACTATCATATGCATAAACTTCAAAATTCCTTGGCCGAACTTATGAACATGCTAGTTACCGCTGAGCTTTCCATGAAAGATTCTAAAGGCTTAGTGCTTGCTATGAAATAGACTTCTTCCAAGAGAAAGTCTTTTGGAAAGAAGAAGAAGTCTGTGAAAAAGTAAAAGATGGAAGGAGGAAAGAAGAAAAAGATAGAGCTGAAGAAGAAGGCCACTGACAAAGGAAAGTATTTTCATTGTAACAATGACGGCCACTAGAAGCGGAATTGCCCTACTTACCTGGCCACCCTAAAGAAGAAGGAGGCAGGTCCTTCTGGAGATACGCTCGTTATTGAGTCTAACCTTACGATTTCTTCTGCATCTAGTTGGATGCTTGACTCTGATTCTAGTGCTCACTTGTGCACTTCTATGCAGGATCTTGAGAATAGCAGGAGGCTGAAGGATGGTGAGATGATCCTGCGTATCGAAAATGAAGCAAGAGTTGTTGCCATGGCCATGGGAACATATCCTCTTCGACTACCATCTAATTTAGACTTAGTATTAAAAGACTGTTATTATGTGCCTGCAGCAAGCAGGAATTTGATTTCTATTTCTTGCCTTGCATTAGAAGACTATGTAATTAGTTTTCTCAAGGACCATTGTAATATTCTTTATGAAAGAAATAAAATTGCAAGTGGTTTCCTTATTAACAATCTTTATCAGTTACATGTTGATGTATCTATTTTTAATATCGAGCAAAATATGAATATCATAAAATGACCTAGGGATAGTCCAAATGATAGATATCTATGGCACCTAAGACTAGGTCATATAGTAGAAGATAGGGTTAACAAATTAGAGAAAATTGGACTATTGAATCCATTGACTTCTGAGTCATATCCAATTTATGAATCTTGTCTTCATGGCAAAATGACTAAGCTCCCTTTTGTAGGACATGGGGAAAGGACCATAGATCTTATTGTCTTAGTACATATTGATGTGTGTAGCCCATTTGATGTATCGGCTAGAGGCAATTTTGTCTACTTTATAATCTTTATCGATGATTTATCTAGGTATGAGTATATGTATCTTATGAGACACAAGTCTGAAGCTTTTGAAAAGTTCAAAGAATTCAGACATGAAGTAGAAAAGCAAACAGAAAAATCCATTAAGGTTCTTCGATCAGATCGAGAAGGTGAATACCTTAGTCAAAAATTTCTGGACTATCTCAAGAAAAATGGCATAGTCTCTCAATGGACTCCATCTGGAATATCTCAACTCAATGAAATTTTAGAACGGAGGAATCAGATCCTATTAGATATGATCCGATCCATGATGAGCTTCACAGACCTTCCTGATTTTCTTTGGGGACACTGTTTGTTAACTGCAATATACTTACTGAATAGGGTTTCTTCTAAAACCATTCCTACCACATCATATGAGATATGAAATGGTAAGAAATCAAGTCTGAGTCATCTCAGAATTTAGGATTATCCAGCTCATATTAAAAGACAACAAGCGAACAAGTTAGACTTTAGGTCCCTCAGAGCTCGATTTATAGGATATCCTAAAGAGTCATTAGGATATTATTTCTACATTCTAGAAGATCATAATGTGATTATGAGTCGACATGCCATCTTTTTTTAAAAATAATTTATTCAAGATAGCGGCATTGGAAAGCAGATCAAGCTCGAGGATAAAGTCTCACAAGAGCAACGAGCTAAGGATCAAATGAAACCAAATCAGGATAAGCCAATCCATTTACCACCACCTCCACCTCATAGATCAGAAAGAATTTTTTGACCTCCTGAGAGGTACTTAGGTACTATTTCAAAGAAAATAGAGAAAATATTCCTCGTAGGTAATGAGGTTCATGGTGATAATCCCAAAATCTATAATGAGATGATATCAGATATCGACTCTGAGAAATGGTTAGAGGCAATGAAGTCAAAAATTGACTCGATGCACTCAAATCAAGTTTAGATCTTGGTAGATCCACCAGAAGGTATAGTACCTATTAGATATAAATGGATCTATAAGAGAAAGATTGGTGCAGATGAAAATATGGAGACATTCAAAGCTAGATTAGTGGCAAAAAGCTATAGTCAGTGCGAAGGCATTGACTATCAGAATACCTTTTCGTCAGTAGCTATGCTAAAATCCATTCGTACATTGCTTACTATTGCAGTGTATTTCGATTATGAAATATGGCAAATGGACGTAAAAATAGCATTCTTAAATGGATATCTTGCGGAAGATATCTATATGGAACAGCCGCTAGATTTCACATCCATTGATGATGATCATAAGGTATGCAAGCTGCAAAGGTCTATATATGGACTTAAGCAAGCATCTCGGAGTTGGAATACTCGTTTTAATGATGTCATCAAATTATTTGATTTCATCAAGAACGAGGAGGAGCCATGTGTCTTCAAAAAGATCAGTGGGAGTGCTGTTGTCTTCTTCATATTATACATGGATTAGAAATGATATTTCCATTTTGACCATAGTTAAAATATGATTATCTAAAGAATTCTCCATGAAAGACCTAGGAGAAGCATCCTTTATTCTGAGAATTAAGATCTATAGAGATAGACCGAATAGGATGCTAGGACTTTCACAGAAAATGTACATAGAGAAAGTGCTAAAAAGGTTTAGCATGAAAAACTTTAAGAGGGGTTTAGTACCCTTCAGACATGGCATTCATCTTTCTAAGAAGATGTGCCCTAGCACACCTGAGGAAATAGAATGCATGAGCAAGATTCCTTATGCTTCAATAATAGGGAGCCTCATGTATACCATATTATGTACACGACCTGATATAGCCCATGCTATGAGTGTCACAAGCAGATATTAGTCAAATCCAGATGAAGAATACTGGACTTCTGTGAAATGTACCTTAAGTACTTGAGAAGAACTAGGGATATGTTGTTGGTCTTTGATAACGGAGAACTCCAAGTCTAAGGATATACGGACTCGAATTTTATGTTCGATGTAGATGATCGAAAGTCGACATCTGAAAGTCTGTTTGTATGCAATGGTGGAGCTGTCAGTTGAAAAAATTTCAAGCAGACAGTGATAGCAGATTTCACCATGAAAGCAGAATACATCGCTGCATCAGAAGCTGCACAAAAGGCATTCTGGTACAAGAAGTTTGCTGCAGAGATCGAAGTAATGCCATCAGATGCCATTCCTCTGTACTACAACAACAATGGCGCCATAGCCCTTGCTAAGAGGCTGAGGTCTCATCAGAAATCCAAGCACATCGAACGGTGATACCACCTTATCCATAATTATCTCGAGAAGAATTACGTCGAGGTCAAGAGAGTCGACTCCACAGATAATGCGACAGATCCGCTTACCAAGCTATTGGGCCAGTAGAAGATCGAAGCCCATCTTGAGAAGATGGAACTTAGATTTATAGCCAATTGACTTTAGGTCAAGTGAAAGTTTGTTAGATATGTGTGCCCTAGAAGTCAGAATTGGCTGACACTTGTAATACACTTCTAAGGATAAAATTATAATTTTGATAATAAATAATAAAATAAATTATTTTCTATCATAAATGTGTATTTAGTGTCTGTGATACATCTCTTGAGTTAATGGTAATGATAATTCATATTTTCAAGAGTTAAAAATTTAAGACATGAATTTTTATTTATTAATTCATAAAATGCTCCTGACCGTAGGATCGTCATGAGGATGGTGATTGATCCGAAAGGTTAGTATACAATCACTTTTTTATAGTAGATGAGTCTTGAGTCTATGGTATAGAGACACCGAAGTAAGAGTATAGGTACTCGTTAGAGAACGAGGGCACTGACCACCTTGAGTAGTCATAAGAAAGTCTACCTTCTCATCAATGACTGACTCAAAGCTGTAGTGGTGTGTCTGGTTCTTTGACCTGAGGTACATCGGCAGTTCACCTTAAGGATGTTATAGTTTGACTACACCATGACTTGGTCTCCTAGCCATTCGAAATCCTGAGGTGTATGTTGGCTATAGCATGTTCATTGTAGGAATTGGATTACACCAAGAAAAAATCTATCTACCTCGATAGAAAAGGAACAATCCTATGATGATCATAAGAATCAAGTTCATAAGCCCATGGCCATGGCATAGAGTGAAATCATAGAAAGAGTTTCTATTAAGATTTTCACATCGAACTTGAATCGAATGATTAAATCATATGATAGAAATTAGGGTTTGACGAGTTCACCTTAACCCTAATCTGATCGGAGCTCAAGATAGAAGAACTTAATCACACAAGTAGCTGCACCGAGAAGTTTATTTTCAATTTTGATGGGTTGCCACCATATACTGCTAGGTGTCATTGGTGAATTTTGGGAGCAATTAGAATGATTTAGATGATCGATCATTCCAGTTGTTTGAATTAGAAGAGTTTTGATCCATCGAAAGGAGTTTCGATGATGCCGATGATGGAGATCATGACATATCCTATTATCATACAGAACTGAATCTAACTGGATCACACAAACAAAAGTTTGAATCTAAATATCATCAATTGGACTAATCCAATTCAATTGATTTGAATTAGATTCAATTAGGTTCAAAAAAATCATGCTAGCACACGATTGAACCTAACGTTCTCCTTTTTCTATTATTAAAAAGTTGTCTTGACTGAGCCAAATATATTTGTGCTCACTCAGGTACCTTTACTTGGTCTGACTGAAGCTTGTCCAGGTCAGAAAAGGATTGTCTTAATTTATGAGATAAATTTAAGATAACACCTGCCATTTTCCATCATCTGCTAATTCTTGTCCTTTAACTTTGGTCAAACGTTGACCTTTGACCCTTGGACATCTGCCCATATGTCATACACTTATTGGAGAGCAGATAGGGGCTTATCCCCTCATTAAAATTTAGAAAGGAGGGGGTGCACACCTAGGATGGCGTGCGCCTATGGATAGGGATGCCTAGAGTCCCATGCGGATGTCCAAGGATGAATTTGACTTAGGCGACCCTTACCTATAGACTTTGACCAATCTTAGGTGCCATCTAAGGATGAATTTGTTGGGCTCTCATCTGATTGGATCAGATAATATCATTTCATCAATCAGATTTAGATCTGATTGCATGAAGTAACGCGATTGATAGGATGATGTGACACTGCATGGTGCAGCAGGATTTATAAATAAACCCTATCTACGCCCAACTTTCATAGAGTTTCTCTTAGCCCATACCCCAAGACTGCCCCTCTTCCTCCTTCATGCCATCTTCTGATCCTCTCTCTCCTCTCCACACTCAAGAAAAGTTGGGCTTCAGTTTGGTGCGATCCAGGCAAGAAAAAGCTGACGAGAAAGGAAGAAGGCAGCACTGCTGCAGAGACGACTGCTGATCTTCAGGAGTTTTGAAGATCCTCCAAATCAGATTCAGATCTGATTTTTGGAGAAGTGATAAAGAAGGAGAAGATCTCTATATCTAGCCCGAGTGGATACCAATAGAGGCCAAACGCTTGCGTGGCTATATTCAGAACTTTAAGCAATCAGCAAGATCATCAAAGGATAATCGGATTATCCAAATCAAGATATAATTAAACCAGATTTATTTTTATTTATTAGATCTATAAAATTAGATCTAAAACATCTCAGATCTGATATGGATGCTTGAGAGAAATTTTTGAAATATCTCTCTTGATCCGATCAGATCTGAACGAACCTGATCCAGAAAATAAGGATTTTTCCTTCAGTGGGGGGGTGGGGTTTCGTAGGGACCGAAAGAGGGTGGAGGGGGGCTCGTCGGAAGGGGGGTTTGGTTTCACATCGGGGTCAGAGGAGGATAGAGTGTGAGGAGGGGTTTCACAAGAGGCCGACGAAGGGTCGAGGATGGATGGGGGTTCACCAGAGGGGGTTTCACAGAGGGCCGAGGGAGGGTCAGATGGGGGTTCACCAGAGGGGGGGTTCACTGGGGATCGAGGAAGGGTCGGATGGGGGGGGCGGGGGTGGGGTTTCGCAGGGGGCCAAGTGAGGATAGAGGGGGTTCATCGGAGGAGGGTTTCATGGGGGGTCGAGGGAGGGTCGAATCGGGGTTCGCCAGAGGGAGGTTTTGTTGGGGGCGAGGAAGGGTCGGATGAAGGGGTGGGGGGCTGCGTGGGGGGTGGCGGGGAGGGGCGGCAGAGGATGGGGGCCAAAGAAGGAGGGGGAAGGAGGGGCGGCGCTGGTCGAGGGGGGAAGGAGCCTCATCGATGACGAAGAAGATGAGGGAGAGAGCGAGAGAGATCGAGTGCGCACGAAAGAAAAAAAATTTAAAAATTTTTAACCTAACCTACGGCAGTGGTTATAAAACAACTGCTGTAGATCTATAGCAGCGATTTTTGATAATCGCTATCATAGGTGAAAAATAATTTTTTTTTTAATTTTTTTAAATATTATATAATTTTAAAATTTAATGTTCATCTTCATCGTTTATTATCTAAATAATTATCATTAGAGTGTTATCGCAAAAGATCACCTCGATCTGATGGCCCTAGCTTCATCGATCAAAATAATTTGATTTCGATGATCACGAATGATGATGCGATGATATGATAGATAGAGATCTTCGATGGATCCGACAAACTGCAATGATAATCTTGATGATGTTTGTAGCATACTATCAAAATTTTACTTCAATCGGATATCGTTATCATAGTTAATTTAGTATGAAATAATTTTGATCGTTAAATTAGAAACAAGTGATCAAAGGGTTAAACGGCATCCGATTATGAGATAATTTTTTAGTTAAATAATTTTTATTATAATTTTAAATATTTTATACAATGATGATAATAAAATTCAAATGATTTTCATATAAACTATTCATATTAAGCAGATATTACAAAAGTACAAACATAACAACCAATAAAGTTTTAGAATGATTATCAGGAGACGTATAGTTTTAGATCGTTCTTCATATTATGAGTTGAATTTTATAATCACCACCTTAAAAAATGATTAAAGTAGTAGCCAAGATCATTTATAAAAAAAATTATCTTATAATTGGATACCATTTGGTCCTTTGATCACTCGTTTATCATTTAATGACTGAAACTAACCTATACTAAATTGACCAAGATAATGATATCCGATTGAAGTGAAACTTTGATAGTATGCTACAAACATCATCGAGATCATCGTTGTAGATTTTTAGATCCATCGGAGGTCTCCATCTATCAGATTATCCATCATCATTCGTGGTCGTCGAAATCGAATTTTTCTGATCGACGAAGCTAGGGCCATCGGATTGAGGCGATCTTTTGTGATGACACTCTAATGATAATTATTTAGATAATGAATGGTGAAGATGAACATTAAATTTTAAAATTATATAATATTTAATATATATATATATATGATAGTGGTTACAATTAACCGCTGCCATAGATCAACTTATAGCAGCGGTTCATAATCACCACTGCTATAGATCCGACTTATGGCAATAGTTATAATGAACCGCTGCTATAGGTCGACCTATAGTAGCGACTTTTAGGAACCGCTGCTATAGATCTGATCTATGGCAGCGATTTTCGATAACTGCTGCTATATGTCGGACCTATAGCAGCAGTTAACAAAAATCGCTGCCGTAGGAGCTATGGTGGCGATTTCGAAAATCGCTGTCATAGTATGTGTTACCATAGGTCATTTTTGTAGTAGTATTTTTGCATGCTTCAGCAGAGGTATTGGCATTGACCACCGTGCTCATAATAGGAAAACTTGTTGAGGCAATGATGGCATATAGGATTAATTGGTCTTGACAATACCAGTGTTCATACTCCTTGTTAGGAACCTTCTCGCCATCTTTTTCGATCTCCGGAGAAGGAGGCTTCTTTGCACCAGTGACATACCCTATCAGGTTGTAACCCAGTAGGAGAGGAGAGATTTGTGCTCTCCATATGGGATAGTTGTTAGCAGTAAGCTTAAACGGAAGTTGGGTAGCAGCATTAATGGAGATAAGATTGGGAAGGGTTGAAGAAGAAGAGGTAGTGTTTGAAGATTTGGTAGCCATGGAAAAGGAGGGATTGTACAAAGCTAGAGAGGTTTTGGGCTCTGATATCATTAAAGAAAAATATGACAGAAACAAGTATCACTGTTTTTTATTAAGTTGCAAGTATAAATAATACATTATGATTAGTTAGAGCAATATTTCCTAAGATATTGATAACAGAAAATATTCAATACAACAGCAACAGATAAGAGTATTTGAACTAGTAAAACGATATTAGATAACTGATTGTTATTTTGAATTTTGAGCATCCTTAATAATTTCTATGTCTTCGATTTAGAATCACCATCTTTGGCGGTCTTAATTCGAAAAGCAAATTCGGCAACCAATATTCTAGCCTTGGCCTTGCTCGTTCTTCCATCTTGTCTGCTATCACATGGCTAGGAATTATAATAAAATGTTTCACCACCCTCCACTGCTCGCTTAATGGAAGAAGATTTTTGAAGGGTGTTGTTTCGCTTTACATGCGGCATGCCGGTGTTAGAACCTGTAAATTATTATTCTATCGGTAAACATGCCCACGGAGTGAGAGGAAGGAGACAATTACTAGAGCCATCTCATGATGGAAGTTGATGAAGTGATGCAAGGGAGCCTAGTTAGATATGTACACCTCATCATAGATTATAACATGGATGGTGGCATCGATATATATATATATAATCCATGGTATCCTAAATGCATCGGTCATTAGTCAGAGAATTTGTAAAGGTCAAATATAAGTAATGTAATTTTCAGTAGACCGCTTCTACATTTCAAATCCATGATATAATAGAATAATTTTATCATTATATCAAGGAACTGGAAGCTAATTCTTGATTGCTTACCATAAGACCCTCTCCAAAATTCCTTTTTTCCACAAAAATAACACCTATTTTTTTAAAAAAAAATTTAGTTTAAAAATTTTCAACAAATTCGAAGCAAAAAATATAATTACACCCAATCATAAATTGTATATTTAATAACTAATAAAATCAATAAACTCGAAGCAAGATCACAATGAGACCTCTCTAAAAACCCTAAATTGTTCGCCTAATCATAGAATTTTCTAGAAATTCAAAGCAAACAATAAACTAGATTAAGAATCCACAACCCCAACAAGATTGAAGCATTATATTGCTTACCTAATAAGCTAGATCAATTTTGGTTCTCGTTCTCCAAAATCAAAATATTACAACTTTATGTAAAACCGATTTCTCGAGAAATGAAGGACAACAAAGAAAGGAGGCTCGGGATGGTAATTTTAGTTGACCCGTCAAGTATCCAATCCAATCCAGCCCAAATGGGATGAGTTTTATTCGACCTAATTAAAATTAGGATAGATAAAAAGTTTTAGAAAAGAATATTCAAAATAAGTTTGAGTTGGATATGACTAATGGCATGCCCAATCTTGAATCTAAGTTGGATGCACACACACCCCATTTAAACTCTCATATATAAAATTCCAACACAAAACATAGCCATCATCTAAGTTTTCCTATTCGGCCGCTCCAAGCCTCCCACCCAATGGAGACTCCTTAGGATGGAAAGCCACTCCAAGTCTCTCACCCAATTAAGATTCTTGAGGATGGAAAAAATCAAAAAAATATCGGAGGAAATATACTCCCAGCTAATTAAGATGATGAAAAAATAGAGATATCAAGAAAAACATACAAAAAAATTAATAAAAATAGAGAAAAAGATGAAAAAAATTGAAAGATAAGACCTTTTCCCATCATTTTTTTCCTATTCATTTCTTTTTCTCTTGATTTCATTCCTTTTTTCTGAGATATATGGGGAAGGAGAGCATGTAAGGGAGATTGGAGGGGTTTCAATATTTTTTTTCCTTATTGCTTCTCATTTCCTTTTTCAAAGATCTGAAGGAGAGCATCAAAGAAAGATCATGGTGATGAGTGTTGATCTCTTAGATTTTGAGAGCTTAATCTTAGTAGAAGCATGAAGAGCATCTAAGAAAGATCATGGCAATATGTGTTGATCTCTTAGATTTTGAGAGTTTAATCTTGGTAGAAGCATGATAGCTTATGGGGTTCGATGAATTTTTGTAAAATCCGATCCAATTCAATTTGAGATAAAATGGATATATCCAATATAATTTGATCTAATTCATATTCTTTATTTTATTTAATTTAATTTAATCTTAAATAAGTACAAGGTGGACAAAAGTATGAATTTTTTTATGATAGAATAGGTATGGATATTGATTGTTTCAATTTATATCTAATCCGTTGCCACCTTCGGTCCAGAGCCCGGCTAAATAAGGTGATGTGATTTTTTGGATAAAATTATCCCCGGTCCAGAGTTTAAGATGTAAGGAGTGGATAGCTAAACATATTCAGGTAATTAGACAATTTGATTAGGGTAAGTTTGTCATATAAATCTTTAGGCGGCGTGAAGGCGGGAACGCTGCTCCGGGCGCTGACAAAAATAAGTGGCACCAGGGAAAGGGCTGGAAAAATCTAACCTTATTTATGAGGTCTCGCTGGGCTTCTTCAATATTCCTCCGATCAACACCGTTAATTTGTGTACGCGATCACGACAACCACGCATCCGTGGGTCTTCCGATCGGGACGCAACAACCGTACGATCCCTCGGATGGAACATCACATCAACGGCCATAAACAAGAGTCGCAGCCCACGTCGGACCAACGCCGTCGTTTGGCGGTCGATACTCAACACGTCATACAATGGAGCCACGCATCCCTGGACTCTATCAACTGATCCGTGGAATGATGCGTCAAACGTACGGTTCTGATCGACGCATCACGTGTGGTCGGCGGACACGATTTAATGCAACCGCCGTAAAGGGGCTAAAGTTCTTAATTGCCACCTCCAATTACGATCTTCTTAAAATATCGGTCTACCTGGCCGAGTCGTATCGCGATATGATTTCAATATACCGTGGGGGAATAATAAAAGGGTGCATCTTATCTGGAAGCACGTGGAGCGGCTCGGTAAAATGTCCTTCCAGATAATAGTTTATAAAACTATTCCTACCGCAGGACTCGATTAGGATTTAGGCATATATCAGCGTTGGGAGGTGTTGTTTTTGTCTTTTGCATTGGACTAGTTTAACAGAAAAGTTACAGAGGTGCTGTCTCGCTCGCTGGAATTCCAGCAACGGTAAGCGGGCCTCCGCAGGTGTGGAGAGCAGCAGGGAGTCCACTGATCAGATGGTCCTGAGTGCGCCATTATAAGAAATCATGCACCCTCTCTGATCAGAGTTTATCTCTGGGGTTTGCTTGGATTGTTCTTTGTGAAATTTCACACTCAACCACTATGAAAATTAAATTAGTTGCTAGATAAGCTGCAACAACCAAGACTCTAATAATAATACTCTAGTTATATCATTAACAAATTTTCTAACCTAGTCATGTACTATAGATCAAGTAACGCTAGAAGGTAAGAATGCAATCCAACAACAACCAGAATTGTAACCAGTCTTTATAGAGGAATTTCTTTTTTTCCTCTAACTAGAATGAGAGGAAATTTGACTAAAATCAAGGCAAAAGAGTTTTTCCAATATCCAGTGGCTCTACCAACTAAGCCTGTTAGCATCCTCATGCTAGGAGGCAAGTTGCTTTCTCTCTCTACTTGGACAATATTGAAGTTCAAATTTTGTTGGTGGCAACTCCACCATATTTTAAAAAATTGAAAAGAACAACCATGGCTATCATAGCTATAGCAACATTTAGTCATATGAAAAGATTTAAATTCAAGATAATTTAATTATCCAACATCCAAGGCTTCGCTTATTTTGGCGAAGCTAGTTTGTATCTCTCTTCATTTGGCAAGGATCGGAGTTCAAATTCTCATAACTCTTTAAAAAAGTAAAAATAAATCACTTGTAGTCAAACATGCAATATTTTATTTTACCCTATATTTAGGTAATAGGAGCTGCATGTTGATTCGCTCAACTTGTAATAGCAAAAATATATCCTATTTGTTATAACCATTTTTATGGAACTTTATTTGGGCATACTCCTCTCCTTGTCATGACAAATGAAATCATGTCAAGAAAAACCTATGAAGCCTAGCACAACCATCATGAACTATCATACAAAAAATTTAAGTTGAAACCAATTCTCACAGCACCATGATTACATGGTAGCTAGTTTACTAGATCTACCATTTAAAAAAATGAAGGATCCTAGTTAGATATGAAGGGAGACTGAAATCAGAAGAGTATGTAATGCATATTTTTTTGCTAGAGAACAAAATGACATGTCACTTTGCTTGAAATGATAAGAGGCTATGTACATGTATGCAAAAAGGTTATGATAACTTAATGCAATCCCCTAGGATATCCTAATTAAATGTTCTGAATGACCATTTAATATGAAATAATTTTATTTCACCATTACAAGATATAATAAGAAAGTGATAATAAGGATAATTAAAGAGAAAGCATGGATCATCACATGTAATTTCTTGGCTTTGGATATGATTTTATATAATTTTCTTAGCAAAATTTTATATATATATATATATATATATATTGGTGGGTGGGGGGGGGGGGGGGGCTATTATAGAGGAGGTAATAGCTTTAATAAAAAAAAAAAAATACAAATAGACTTATATTCAACATCTAATATAAGACATATTATAGGTATCGATCATAATCAACAATTTCAACTTTTCTGAAATGGCATAGCTCGTCTTCCAGCAAACCTCTCCCATTCATCCTTTTGAAGCCAACCAATCAGCCACTTGAATCTTTTTGCAATAAATATAGGTAGCTTTAAATATAATTAAAGCTGCTTTCATCTACAAAAGGTGAAAACCAAGGACTTTAACCACTCCATTGATCCAAATTATCATAGTGAAGAAGTCCCCTTCTAACCAAACCTTGATTGCTTTGAATTTAAGGATAGCCACTATTAAACCTTTCCAAGCTATAGCAAGCTCAGCATAGGGAATAAAATAGATGTCTTGCCACTCATCTAACATGTGATATGAACTAATCCATAGTGCAATATTTATAAATTATAATTTAAATCATATGACCATTGAGAAATTTGTAATCCAAGAAATGACAAAACATTCTAACCACATTTTATTTTCCTCTACACCAAACATCATGAGAATATGTAAGTAGGGATCCTATTGTGCTTGATGGATTTAAATTTCCTACAATACTAAATATTCCTTTTGCAATTATTCTAAGCTAACAAAAGACCTTTAAATATATTGTAGAAGCAGTATAATACTATTATATAATCTAAACATAACATAACAATTAGGGGACATATCCTCATCATCATCTATAAAAAAATCCGAGATATTTAATACATTAGATATTGCTAGCAACAACCATCACAAACTTGAATATGACCCTTGACCTAAGCAAGTTCGGCCCGAATTCCTGATTGGGTGGTTCCTTGCTCAAGCTTGGTTATAATCACCCATTTTATGCTCCCCAACCATCCATAAGTGGACCTTCAAGTATGACAGGTTTGAACAATGGAAATGTAAGTCCAAAATCTTAGGGTTAGTCCAAAAAATAACAGCTTTTCTGGCCTTGTTAGTTTCCTTGAGTTGTTGCCACTTGCAACCACACATTAGATGGGGTCTAGGGTGTCATCCTGTCATCGAGCTTAAACAAAACAAGACTCGGCCAACGAGCCTCACAGAGACCGGAGCACGGACAAGCCGTTACAGCCAGCCCAACGCTAAGGTGGTCGCAGCTGTCCCATTCCAAGCTGTCAACTGGTTGGTGTTCATCACGTAGCAAGCCCCATTCCCATCCCTCTTTATATATAAACCCCCTAAGATCTCTAACCAATAAGAAAAGAAAAGATCCACAAACCGGTAACGCCCATCCCAATCCATCTGATCTTTGGATCCAACGGTAAGAACGCGAAATCCATGGGATAGAGCTAGGGAGGTAAGCACACGGCGGTGACCAAATTTTGCCCGTTCTCGAGGGAGTGTTAGTAAATTTTATTGAGGAGAGGGGTTATTTGTAAATTTGCACAAAATATCGCGCTTTGTAACCGCTTTTTTGGATTCTATCGTCCTGTTTCTCGGCCCGCTTCTGCCTTCCGCTTTCTTTCCCATCCCCTGGTTCCTCTCTCTTTCTCTCTCTCTCGTCCCCACGATCCTCCTTCGCCTGTCGTGCGAACCCTAAAAATTCATTTTTTGGGGTTTGATCTCCGGGCATAGAATCAGAGGGAGCGAAGGATTCGGGTCGATTCGGTACACGCCAATTCCCGTCCCTTTCATCAGACCTTCCAATTTGATGCTGGTGTTTTTTCTTTTTCCATTTTAAAAGATGGCCTTTTTCGTATCTTTTTGTTCTGCGTTTTTTTTGGGATCTAAGCTAAGGTATCTGTTTTCTTGGATGTATTAGGATATTCTTCAATTGATTTTGATAGATTTCGGTGTTCGTCGACAAATTTCGCTATTTTACCTGACAGTCTATTGATTTATCTGTTCGTAACGTGCATGGATCTGGGTCATCCATCATATAATTGGGATCGCTCTTCTTAATTTAAAAAACGTGTCTCCTGTTATCTGATCTCTTGTAAATATCTCTGTGCTTGTTAAAATTTGATTTTTATGCATTTTCTTATATAACATGTAGAATTTTCTTCTTGCATTCAGTTATTGGTGGGACCTTAGCGCGGATTTGTAATGCATCTATGGCGATTCCCTTCGTGATGTTAAAACTCGTTGTTTTTTTTTGTTGCTCCTTCCCATTTAGATCCGTCTGTTAATCTTGCTTGCGGAATGAAACAATATGATTCCAATCTTTTGTGTCAATTGGTTTGGATTTTACCAATCTTGGTGTCATATTGTTGACATTATCCTTGTCTTGCAGTTTGGGGCTGGCATAGATCATGGCAAGTACGAAAGGGGCTGCTAACTTTAGGAACTCGGCATCTAGTGGAAAACAGTCGTTCCTTCCTCCGAAAAGCCCCTTTCCGACCATGCCTGTGTCTTATTCTGACTATGGGACCATAGGATCGAAGGGCATCCCAAAACCAAGGGAGGGGCACAGACACCATCAGCGCACTTCATCTGAGAGCTTTCTCGAGGAGCAGCCATCGTGGCTTGATGATCTGCTTAATGAGCCGGAGACACCTGTGAAGAGGGGAGCTCATCGCCGCTCGACAAGCGACTCTTTTGCGTATTTGGATGGAGCTAATATTTATGCTAACATGGAAAACTTATCACAGGAGGAAAGCAGGCAGCGGGGCATCACCTCACAAACTTTGTGGGGAGCTCAGGACTTTGATCGCCAGCATGCTCCTTATTATGCTGACGCAAATTCATTTGGGAAACCTCAGAATAGAGTATGGGAAACCTTGAACATGGTTAATTATCCAAGTGGTGCTCCATTGGCGAAGGACAAGACTGTGCATCCAGGGTCAACATGTGTTCCAAGGGATGCTGATGCAGGAACATCTAATGTTCCTGAGAAGAAGGAGCAGGAGCAATCTCCACAAGATTCAAAGGGTATCTCTGAAAGAAAGAAGGAAGGCTCTCATGCTAAGCAGTTTGATGTGGACCCAAAACGAGTTAAACAGTAAGTTCTGTGCTATTTTTTCATTACAAGCAATCATCTATAACTTTCTGATCTCTTCATGATGTGTTGCTAAGTATTTTGGAAAAAAATAGGATTATTCCACACAGAGCCCCCAAGAATTATATCATAATCATGTTTACCTCTGTCGGTGGTTTTAATGCACCATGGAGATTTTGCCTAGCGTCTTGGTTCTTTCTACGATGCCCTGTTTGTTCTTTTATTCCTTGGCCAGCTTTTTCTACTATATAATTAACTTGGTCGTTCTGGTTAAATGGAAACGTGCTGCTGGTAGATCTTCAATGAGCTTTTAATTAGCATTGATGAGCCAAAACCTCTCTTTGGAAATCGGCATTTTTCTATTTCTTCTCAAGTCTACATTATGAAATTATGAAGTATCCTTTCAACATCATGAATCCAAGAACATGGGTTTCCTACACCTCCAGTTAAATTCTTTCTTGATGCATAGCACCAAGGTTCACCCTGCGAAATAAAACTGTTTTTGGAAGTCAAAGCCTAGATCCCATTTGGAAAAATATCGAGGAGAAAATACATTAAACATTAATATTAACTTGCCTTTCGTGGATCTTGCTTTTGCTCATTTGTTTAATCCGAGGTCAAGGCTCTTAAAAGAATAGTATCCTCTGAGTTTCCATGACCTATCTGATATTGAAGGTCTCCTTCCTGGGATTACTCCAAGCTGTATGTGACCAAATAATTATTTTAGAAGATTCTTTCCTCCTTCCTCACTCTATTTAGTCATGCTTCACCTACATCTGAAATTAGTCATCATAACTAAACCCCTTTCAAGTTTAGCACACATTCGCAATTCATTTGCACGTCTCTCATGTCTTTTCCATCTCATGCTTATGTGCCATGTTAGAGCCTTACTAAATTAAGCACCTAAAAAGCAGTTGCAGAAGCGAGATGGTGGACAGGCTTTTAAGCAGGTGCAATGCCCTGCATAGAAAGTTTTGGCTACTAAGAACCTGAATTTTTTATCATATATTAGAGCTAGATTTTTATCCTTTTTTATTGGCAGGAAGAATGTGACACTTTATCTGGTGAATCTTTGATTCTCTTTTCTAGTTTTGAATTGACATATTTTCTTGCTGCTACCCTTTTATTGGACTAATGCAAAATGTGTTCTGTTGATAAATGCAACCCTTTTTTTCAGTAATCACTATATGTGCTTTACCGTTCTCTAGGTTAATAGACCACATGCCCACTAATTTATCATCAAAAATATTTTCCTTGAATGCAATTAGATTGTGTACCCCTGACTCCACTTATATTATCTCCTATATTCCTAGTATTCCAGCTTAACATCCACGCCATATTTTCACTATTCTATCCAGTGTTCACCTGGCACCACTGGCCCCAATTTCACATTCTTGCATGTGGCTCAATAGAAGGCTGCAAGCTGTGTCATTCACTCTTCCTGAAGAATTGGATACTTTTCCTTTAAATGAACAATGAGTCAATGACCTCTTGTAGTCTCTCTTTAACTTATTTTCTACAAATAATAAATGTAATGAACCTCAGATTTCAATAACTGATGTGTCCAAAATGATTATGTTCCTCAAGTTATGACAACTTAACAACCTCGAGAGCATGTTGTGTTTTGAAACTAGACATCTTTCAGTGCTTTGCACAACATGAGGTTCAGATTTGTTTGTTTGTTTCTTTTGTTATGTAAGTTCCATTTTGAACATCATCAAAATACTTTTTGTAAGCTAGTAATGGGCTAATGACCAAATCGATGACTAGAAAATTTAGCAGTCTGAATGAGTTTTTTGGGAATGACAAATGGATGATAGTGACTATACCAGTCTCGATATACAGCATTATGCATTTTAAGAAGTTTGCTAATGTATTTTATTTAATTTTGGGAAGGTGGTATGAGTAGTCTTTGTTTTCTTTTATAGTTAGAAGGAATTTCAATTTAGGGTGGCAGTTGACTTGGCTGGGTGAAGTTCAACTTAAGTTGGCCATTTGTTTATTGTTATATAGTAGCTTGATCCAAACATGACCTGACCTGATAGTCAGTGCTGATTGACTGAGCCAGGGTTTGCCATATTGATCGGTGCCGATATGTACCGTACCATTACTGGTATGTAGTATAGAGGGTGTACTGACACTCAATATGCCGAACTGATTATCATATTAGGCGTACCGACACTGTGATGGGATGATATCAATACGGGGTCCAATATCGAGACGGCAAACCTTGGACCAAGCCTTCATAGCAAGTTGACTATTGGAATACTACTAGACTAAACTAGTTGTCAAACATTTAATTTTTTTAAAAAAGCACCAAACAAAAACATCTAGTCAAATTAGATCCAGTTGATAGGCATTATCATGAAATAGAAGAAGCTACAATATCTCCAATCTAGATTTGGAATCATAACCATAATTATAATCATCAAGCTGTATCCCAATTATATTAGTTGGCCTTGTGATTTTTCATTTGCCAAGTATTCATGTTTGGGGCCTCCTCTTAATGAGGGAATACATAGTTTTAAATGACCATCTCCATCGAATTATTAAGCTGTGATAATGTAAAATTACTCATGATACTGGGATATACCATTGATGAATGCATCTGATCTAAGAAAGATGATAACCTATTTTTAGTTATGGTTTAGCAACTAATGCCACTTCAGCTTCCAGGTAGAGGTATGGGAATGGCAGATGTACCATTCTAAGATCTGAGTGTAAAGGGCATTTTTTTGTGGGGGGGGGAGTGGTTTCAATATAGTGCTAACTGAGTTGGAGAAATCGATCTGTGACTTCTGACAATCATGAGCAATGAATGAAGATGAGCAGGGTTACTCCTCTGTAAAGGTTATACATATGTTATAAGATTTTACAACATGGGTGCTTGTCATATATCAATGCCCAGGTTGATCTTCTACCAATGACTCAAAACAAAAGCTCAATTCAAATGAAACTCGCCTAACATTTGAATCAGGAAGCATGACCAAAACTGAAATCTGGAAGACTCAACACAATCTGAATTAGGTTAGACCGGATCAGGCTGACAATAATAAATGAGAAAAGGTTCTTTTAGTGCTTATATAAATGAACAAAAAAGTATTTATTAATTAATCATTAATAGGACACTTATAAAAAGCCATGCTTTCTCCCTACTTTAAACTAATTACTGGCTCATTATCGATAAATTTGTATATCCTCTTAACATATGTTGTGGAGCTGTTTTGCCTCCTTTTTAATTTGATCTCCATAGAATTTATTGACATTACAATTTATTATTACTTTTGGATAGATATTTTTTTCATAATCATCAATCTTATGCTTAAATGGTGGGTCTAGTGTTTCTCTGACCTTGCGGAATGCTCGACGTGTATCCAAATGAAATTAATCTTAAATACCTCGTATTCTAGATCCTTTATTTAGCTTTTCCTTAATTATTGTCTTATCCTTTTCTTTGGTTAACATCTTTTTGTCGTGTTATGCCATGGATATATTCCACTATTAGGGTTCAATAATTAAAGCGAACATGACCCTTTGTTTAATTATGGGACCCATATCTTGGCAATTAGCCTCAAATATTTAATAATGTTCTTCTGGTGTATCTTTCATGAATACCTCTTTTAGATGCATTCATTGGAGTTGTTTTGTACAACTGTATGTTTGGTTGATGAGTGGATGGGCTTTACACTGCAATATTTGATTTTTGCAT
This sequence comes from Cocos nucifera, assembly GCA_006176705.1. Classification (NCBI taxonomy): domain Eukaryota; kingdom Viridiplantae; phylum Streptophyta; class Magnoliopsida; order Arecales; family Arecaceae; genus Cocos; species Cocos nucifera. Next base: position 1,115,996 of record QRFJ01000271.1, read on the forward strand.
TTGTGATTTAGGGTGGCCTTTTGGCATAGAATTCATATTCGTTAAATAAATGTAGTTCTCTATTTCAAGTTTAATTCTTCATTTGAACCGAGGTTTTAAATTCCATGGGACGGAATTGTCCCGGTTTTCTCATAAAACTAGATGTGCTGCCGTCCCTCCTCGTCCTGACACTTGAGATAGAGGATGTCACGCCCTGATCGGGATGCTAGGACGATGGTGGGACGGTCTTGTCCCGACACATGGGATGGTACCCCATCCTAGTGTCCTGTGGGACATCCCGCCAGGATTTGAATCCTTGATTTGAACATATCAAAGTTTAGGAAATCCTAATGGATTGCTCCATGGTTGCATAAATAACCAAAAAGATAGGTCCAGTTCCTGCTAAGCTAGATTTTAGTTTTAGTTTTTATGGCATTTGCCTCTCTTGCCTAATATCATGAGGTCAGAGAGTTGGCATCAATCTAAGAATCAATTCTGAAATATTATCCATATTTTTGGATCATACTTTGATCCATAAAGCCAAACCCATGTTAAATGTTAATGGGCCAAGGCTTGTTAATAATGATTTGGATTTAAGGTTTTCATTTTATGGGGGGTTCATAATATTTGGCAATCCTTGATTTTGTTCAGAATTTGTATGAGCGAACATAATGCTGTCTGCTGCGGCCTGCTTCTTATACCTATTCGTTCCTCCAAAAATTATATAGCAGCCTTTGTTGCAACCTCTGAAGAAATTCATGCTGACAGAAGATTTTTTTTTTTTTTTTTAAAATGATTTTTGTTGTCTAGAAAGTGCAACATGTCGAGGGTCAGCCTTGGCCCAATGGTGAGGTTGCTACATTTTCACCTGGATGTCATGGGTTTGAAACGAGGAAGCAATCTCTCTACATGCAGGATAAGGATGTGTATATTTGAGCCTTCCTAGACCCTGCACTGTTGGGAGCATTGTGCCTTGTTCCACCTTTTTTTATGAAGTGTGACATGTTAGAAAATAACCACCAGATGGTGGCACATTTTTTAACCCTTGACATGGTGAACATGGACTACCTTAATAGTGCATATGCTACCTATTGTTTCCTAGTTGTGTAATGGACCAAAAGTTTATGGTAAGTCGCCCCTGAATAATGAAATCTCTTCAGTTCATGACATGATATGCAAATCAAACAGTGCTGGACCATTCTTAGAAGTGAATGCTTGAATTACTACTTTGCTCCTTTTTTTCTCCTTTTGTTTTTTTAAGTTTGCCTCTATGTACCTTCAGTACCTCAGATATTGACAAGGGCCAAATTAGGATATAGAAGATAGTAAAGATCTTTTGTAGAATGTTGATTGCCTTCACTTTTCAAATTTGTGTCTGTAAACTCACCTTTCCATTATCACAGGCAATTTGCTCAGCGATCTCGGGTTCGGAAACTCCAGTACATTGCTGAGCTGGAGAGAAATGTTCAAGCCTTGCAGGCATGTCTTAGCAAATATAATTGAAATTTTTGTTGTTTGGAATATCTGTTGGAGCGTGCTGACATTAATATTTTCATGTGTGTCTGCAGGCAGAAGGAATGGAAGTTTCGGCTGAACTGGAATTTCTGGATCAGCAGAATCTTATATTGAACTTGGAGAACAAAGCCTTGAAGCAACGATTGGACAGTTTGGCTCAGGAGCATCTTATAAAACGATGTGAGTACATTCTTATCATCAAGTTGCAAGAATTTCTTGCTTTGCACCTTCTTAAATGTTTCTTTAGGGACTCAACTCAATTTTATTTTGTTTGAAATAATAACAATATGATAATTCCCAATATCAAGATATAGAGACAGGAATTATATCTGCAAGGAAGAATGGGTCCCTGGTCTCCCATATTAGTGAATTTGTAATTAACTTAGATGTTGAGTTGCCAAAGGTCTTCTAGTCTTGTTTCACCTCCTGTGCATGCTTCAACTCTTCCAATTTCCAACCACAGCTTGAGCAACCAACCATCAATTGCAATAGTATTCTGTACAATACTAATCTCAATTCACTCAAAATTTTGTACCATTTTCTTTTTCTCATTTTTAATTCATTTTCATTTTAAAATTTTCCGTTCACATCATTATGAATCAATGAATATAAACAGATGATTTGTGTTTGTGAACTGCAACTACTTGGGCACGGACAATAATTGCCTACTTTGAAAAAAATATATTCTCTTTCATGTTTTACTCCACCATATAAAGATTGGTTTTTGAGCATATGTTGTCTGCCTGTCGCATATTATATCATTGGCTTTTGAATGACTTGAAGCTTCTGTTTGGCTTGTGCAGTCCAGCAGGAGATGTTGGAGCGAGAAATTGCCCGACTTCGATCATTGTATCAACAGCAGCAGCAACAATTGCAACAACCATCTGCTCCAACCCATGGTCGCAGTAGCAGTAGAGATCTCGACTCACGATTCGCCAATCTCTCTTTGAAACATGGAGACCCGAATTCGGGGTGGGACCCAGTCACAGGTCCTCTTAATATTTGAAGTTCCACTTGCAACCCACCTATATGTGTTGTTAGACGTTGTGTTCCACCTCCTCATCCCACCAGCACATGGTCTCCAGACATATCTTGAGAAGTGAGCTCGAAACTTGGAATCACATCCAAGGTGAATAACATCAAGAGGTCAATAACTTCAGTCTGATCTTTGTTCCTTTTTACTCATTTCAATATGCGCGCCTGGCGGTCATCTTCAGCTTCTGTCCATTTGTTGATGCTCGGCCGTCGGAGGTGTTAGGTTTTGCTTGTAGTTTCATGCTTTTGCCACATCTCTGTATTCTCGCGAGCTACCACTTAAATTAATTTCTTTGGTCTTGTGGTCCACCGCACGGTTTCTTTGAAGCTCACTAATTCAATGTCTGGATCCTTTTGGTGCCATGAATGGTATGTAGATGTTTATGCAGTATCCGAAGGGTGCATCGACAACCTTCATATCCTGTATGTTGCATAGATTTTGGACCATTATGGCCAACACCGGTTGATGGTTTGCTTCATTTGTGGTTAACTGATTTTTCTATCTTTGTTGCGTACTTTCTAGATGTTCTTAGAAAGGGTTGCTGGAAAACTAATCACAGTTTACAGTGCTGGTGGTACTGGTTTTTTTTACATGGGTGACACATAGTGTTGCTTGCTATGCTGTATCAGTGTAGTAGAGTCAAATGATCATCTGTTGGAAGATGCTTGACTTGAGATTTTTAGTGATGGTCGCGTATCAACTTTATTTAAAATTCTAGCATAACCGGCTGGTGATTGCCATTTCATCTTGAGCATTTTTACTCAGGTTTGAGGGGTCACTCATGGGTGGGTGAACTCTGTGGTCTAACCGTGAGGTTCGCTCCACTTGGCGAGTCTATTGTCAAATGAATACCCATAGATCTAACTGTGGTGGTTGCATGCAAGTTTTTTCGAAAGAAATGTGACTGATGGACTTATATTCTACTTAGGGATTGTATGTTATTAATGATGCCGAAAGCTGTATTCATGAATCTTCTCATTTCCATGTAATGCAAGCTGTGGCTTTGGAAACTCAAAGAATCCGAGTATTTTTTATCTGTTTCTTTGGAGTTTTCTTTTTAGCTCTCCAAATGACTACCGGTGGATAATCTAGCCATCTAAGGGTGGTGGTTGATGGGATTTGGGTTAGATCAAAGTTTATTTCGTAGGGAGGCATACCTTGCTGGCCGTAAATTGTATATATTAATAAATAAAATATAATAGAGTAAAATATAATGGATGTAAATTTGGCTTCGAAACAAAATAAGAAAATGATAAAAAAATTTAAAGTGGAGAACAAAATGCAATAAATCCTACGATTGTTTTCATTTCTTCTCTTTACTATATGTTAGTCATTCTCTTAATCATTAATTTTGTAGCCTCTCTAATTATATAAACCAATTGTCAAAAAGGTCATGGTGCAGCAAAAAATTACCTCTACCACGTATAGGTTTGTGGACTGATTTTAATAGTTTGCTCAATCTATGATGGTCCCTTGGCCAATCTAAATTTGTTCTATTTATAATTAGGTTGATCTTAGCCTACCCAAACACCAATCCACCATGAAGACCCTCGACCAAATCTATTTATTTATTTTTTGTTATTTCATCTGAATTTGGATGGGTCGGCGAATCCGGCTTAGAAATTTTCACCTTTGACGCTAATCTTTGTTCTTTGCATGACAGTTTGGAGATTCAAAAGCACACAAAGGGAGGGAAGATAATCGTGTAAATGATATGTTAATCTGGACAATGGTCGTTGTAATTGAGTTTGTCCAGCCTCGGCAAGACCACCTTTCCCGTTTTATTCCATTTTATTTTTCCAAACAAAACTTTCTACTGGTTCATAGGGCAATGATTAGGGGCAACTTTAGATTTTTGAAAAAAAAAAAAAATGGAAAGCTAAAAAACACTGAAAAGAGATGGTAAAATAAGAAGTTGCTCACTCTTTGGTAAACTAGAGCCATTTTTTTTCATTAAATTACGTGCTGAAAGCGTTAAACGATATCTTGAAGGACATTTATTATTATACAGAGGAAGGAGGACATTACAGTAACGACAATTCTTTTATAACCTCTCCTATCCTTGCTACTACATAATTTAAACAGCACAGGAAGTTTTTAGTGATACAAGTTACCAACAATCCTTTCCAAAGCAGCACTTATTCTTCTAATATCGTAGGTTCAAGGAGCGGTGATACCTACACGAAACCAAAAAATGATGTCAACAACCAAGCAGACAATATAAATTGCCTTCATTCATTAGATGGCAAAAGAAGACTCAACCATTAGCAATGCCAAAGGGAAGGAAACTTACTGCCACACTTGAAGTGGTGCGGCACCCGCCGGCCGCACCCTTCGACAAGCCTAATGGCATGGTTGACGTCGACGAGAGCAGCCAGTTTGGGAGTGATGATGGGGCGCACACACTCACCATGGGTCACCCGCACCCGCTCACAGCACTGCGGGCTCGGCGGCTGCCGATACGGCACTGCCTTGCATGCATTGATACCTGCCCGTCGCTCAGCCTTGCATGCTGCTGCGCTCATCGCCGCATGCGTCGGTACCACCGTCAAGACTAGCATTAGAGCTACAACTCTTGAACGCTGCTCCATCTCTCATCTCTAGCTCACTCTTCTCACAAGCTAACCCCACTCTTCCACCTCATATATATAGCTAGCGTCCGTCCTGCCATGCGGCTCTTTTTGTTGCTTTTTTGTTAGATTTTTGCTGACAGCTGGTGTAAGAGCCATTTGGTCTAAAGAGAAAGGGATATTAGGTAGCTTAGCCTGAAAGTTTGACATATGCTTTTTATTTTTATTTTTATTGAATAGGATAAATTACAAACCCCCACCCTAATGTATGTGTTTATTATACTTCTACCTAAAAATCTGCATTAAATTGATAGCATCACCGAAACTACTTACCTTATACCATGAGTCGAAATTATATTTGGATGGAAGGAAGACGCTATATCCTTGGATGACCATTATGTTATATAAAATAATTCAGATTATTTTTCAAATTTTTTGATGTGATATTTAGATTCCGTTTAAGATTAATATTGTGGATTTTAATATTAGATAAAAATAAATCTCAGGGAGATGGGCTTAGATTTGGAGGGCTTTCATAACTCATCTGTAAGTCCTGTGGACTTTGAATTGATTGGTCATCGATGGACCCTTGGATTGGTGGAATGTGATGATTTATGTTAAGATTGTTTGCTTACTCTTAGGAGATGGCCTTAAAGATTGCGTCAAAAAGTAGACCTTGTGGGTTCTCGCGAAGTTGCCGTGAGCTTTCGGAAACTGGCCGACATGGGAGATTCGCCTTACCCCGCGAGAGAGGGTGGAAGTGGATCAACCACAGTTGAAGTTGTGCAGCAGATGACGTCCAACTCTTCAAATACCTGCTGACCATAAAATTAAACATTAAACAAGTCATGAAGAATAAAGTTTGGCGAATGATGTTCTTTTTCTTTTTTTTATTATTTTTTTTACACCTTTTGAACGTTGTTTGGATGATTCATGATTTAAAAGGCTATCCATTTGGTATTTACCGTTTGACAAAGTAATGAATTTAAATGGAAAAGCTCAAACAATAAAGCAATTGGGACTTTTTATTGATCTTTTATCGACGTACTTTTACATTGAATGTGTACTTGTATTTATACCAACTCCAATTAGGTGAACTTAGCTGGGCTTGTAAGTTTTGGGCAAAATACTACATGCATGCTTGCATCTCGGCAGGACCAGCCATGCCATGCATGTTCATGATGCATGGTTAGTGCAAGGATGCTTGTATTTATACCAACTCCAATAAGGTGAACTTAGTTGGGCTTGTAAGTTTTGGGCAAAATACTACATGCATGCATGCATCTTGGCACGGCCGGCCATGCCATGCATGTTCGTGATGCATGTATGGTTGACCATACGAATTATTAAACATCCATTGGAGGCCTCACTAGACTAGTCATTGGCTACCCACAATGCCTAATAAGTGCCTTGCCCTACTTAGCTAGTTATTGGTTGCTAACGATGGCTGACAAGAGACTTGATGGACTAATCTCCAACTAACCATGAGGACCTTAATTCGAAACCAGGTGTCTATAAATAGAGCATAGATCCTAGAGTTATTACATTATAGAGATAAAAGAGATCAAATTTCTTCCTTGTAAGTTTATTCCAGGTGATTAAAGAAGTTTTCCTTCCTTTGCCTCTAATATGCCCGTCCCGTGCTTGGAGGCTATTTAAACGAAGTTAATGTCGTGAGATTTAGATCTATTCGAAGCTAATATCAACAAATCACCGATTGTTACTGCACCAAGTTAAGTTTATTCATTCCTCTTTTACCGGCTTTCTTCGAGATGGCTTGGTCATATGTTTGTAAAAAGAAATTTATCTACCATCGCTGTGGTAATGGGCTTTTCTTTCCAACCAAGCACTCAAGCTCATTATTTCCAACTTTGGAAAACTTTGGAAACAAAGCTTCTGAGCTGGAAGGAGATGACGATTAGAGTGCTAACAAAAAGCTTGCAGAACAAAGATGGCAATTATGCTAATATTGTATCATATTATGTAATGTAACATGTTAATTTTTTAAGACTACAAGGGCTTCAAGTCTTATTTATTTAGACCAATGATTTCTATCATCACCTTGACCCATCGTATTTAAATTGAAGCTTAGGTCCTCATGCATCCAGCCTCCTACAATCAAGATTTTTTTATCGGGGCAAAAAAATTAGCTCGAAACCAAAACCACTAGATGGAGATAATATCATTTGAGACATGACTCCATGGCTATACTATTTATTAATAGTATATATTTTTTAATTTTTTTAAAAATTTATAAATATAATTATTATGGTATAGAAGAGAGGGCATCATTAGTTCTACGTTAGTTGCGAGTCAAAAAAAATTCTGATTTAGATAAAATCATAAAGCCTTGTGTCATAGTGGCCAGAAGCCAAAATGGATAATACCTCATATACGTAGGAGCAAAGATTGACTTATCCGAGCTACGGGCCTTTGACCACAACATTGGTGTGCTAGCAAGGGAGACGATGTATTCCATGCTATAGCGACAATATTCACGTATATGAGAGCGGAGACCAATCCCGCGCCCGCCAGTGCCGCCCCACCCTCCTACCGCCCCACCATTGCTTCTCTCATCTCTCAGCAAATGCCGATCCCGATCATACCCCCCGGCATCCTTGCTGGTATCGCCGCCTCCGATGCCACCACTACCCCTTTTTTCTTCTCCCTTGCCTCCCGCCCAGCCCCCCTCCTACCACCACCAACATCTCACATCCCAGCCATCCCCTCTTCATCCGATTTCCTTCGCATGCTCTTGCATTTTGAATTCTGCTTGTGCCGCTCCATGGCCCAGTAGGAGGGCCGGTCTTTGGTAGCACTGTCAATGGCAGAAGCCGTGGTGTGGGCCTCATAGTTGCAGATCTTCTTATAATCACAAAGGATGTTGTCCCACTTGTCGTTGCACTGGTTCTGGAGGCGGGCATTGTTTCAGCAATAGTTCTCGACTCACTTTCCACCATTGCTACGCGAAGCAGGGGCCGGTACCACCAAATGAGGAACCGCTATCGTCGGTGCGGTGCTCATCGTCGAGGCGCTTAGCAGTCATTAGAATGAGAGTCTTGTGGAGGGTCCAGTTTCTCTTCCGATATTCGTGGGCCAGGGCGGCGGCGGAGGAAGATGGAAAGTACGCCGGTAGCCGGAGGTGGTGATGGGGGTGGTGGGGATGGGGGTGGTGGTGTTCTAGAAGTTCTAAAGAGGCGGTGGTCATGATGCTCGATTTGATCAAGATGGGTACCGGCATGCTGTTCAGTGACCACAGATAATCCTTTCGAGTTCCTAGGTGCACCTCCATTGGTCCTGCCCCAGCCAATCTCGGTCGATCCCTTTCACAACCATACTCTATCTACTGCCTCTCCTCCCCAACGGACGCAATTTCGATGTCATCCTTGACATTGATTGCGAGAAAAAAAGAAAAAATAATAAAATATTTATAAGATATTTATTTTTTTATCTAGTATAAAACTGAAAACTCTCATCTAGTAAAAGCCTCCTTTGTCAAACTAATTTACTCAGGCTTTTGCTCATTCATACCGGTGAGTAGGGCTGTAACATAAACAAGCTTGTTCATGAACAAGCCCAAATTCGGCTCATTTAATTAAACTCAATTCATTTATTAAATATTAAATAAATAAATCTAAATAAATTTTTAGGCCCATTTAATAAATGAGCTGAGTCAAATAGTTTGTGAACTATTTGGCAGGCCCAAGGCCCATTTATTTTTATAGCCTTTGAAGGAAATGGTGTCGCTTTATACTTGAGATAGAAATCCTTGGCTTTCTTGTTCATTCTATTCATCTTTACTTCTAAAATTTAGTCCCTTCCCTCTTCCTTCGTAAGGTTCCCTTTGCTCACCTACAAGTTTTTTTTTTTTTTTTTTATTAATGAAATGTCAGTCCATTTGAGAAGAGATTCGTTTAAATATTTATTTAAAGGTTCATTTACATATTTGTTTAAAGATTCATTTATGATAAATGAACCAAATTTATTAAACGAATCCGACCATCTATTCTATTTAAATAAACAAATTCAGCCAACAATTCAAAGCTTGGTTCATTTAAAGGCCCGATTCGTTTAGCCCATTTATTAAATGAGCCGAACCTTGCCAAGAGAGGCCTGGCTCGGCCTAGTCCATTTACAGCCCTATTAGTGAGAAACATTAAAGAATAAACCGCCTCCATTGTATAGCCCTTTATATAGGCATAGTATAGCTCACCCCTCTCCCCCTACTCCCATTCTCTCTCTCTCTCTTTGAGTTGAGTTGATCATTATGGCCGATGTCGAAATGCATGGCAACGACGAAGCGTCAGGCTTCAAGCTCTTTGGAACGGTGATCATGATGGAAGACAGATGGCCAAAAGCAGAGGAGGTAGATCGGTCAATGGAGGTGGTGGCGGTGGATAGAGAGATAGCGATGGCGCAGGCAGCAACGGTGAGGGGGACGGTGTTGCCATGCTCGAGGTGCAAGAGCAAGAAGACCAAGTTTTGCTACTTCAACAACTACAACGTGAACCAACCCCGCCACTTCTGCAAGGCCAGCCATCGCTACTAGATCACCGGTGGCACTCTCCACAATGTCCTCATCGGCGCTGGCTATCGGAGAAATCGCCCTGTGCCCCACAATGGCCGATTCTGGTCGATCCCTTCCACAACCACACTCCATCATCACAGGCCAAGGCGGTAGAGGAGGAAGATGGAGAGTATGCTAGTAGCCGTGGGTGGTGATGGGGCCATGCTCATGTCCTCCATCTCGTCCTCTCCTCCGACCATGACCTCTCCGCCCGTCCCCTCCACCACTGACTACCTTCCTGCAACCGCAAGGTCCCCTCTGATGTTTTTTTCTAGATTTTTCTATGTATGCTGAATACCTTTAACCTTTAAAACTAAGACACGTCGCACATTGGAGGGGTGAGAGGAGATATTTTAACTTGCTGAGCTGGCAACACCACAATACTCCTCCACAAAGTATTATTATATATATATATACTAGTCATAAATCCGCATGTTACACGAGATGGATAATTATGATATGTAATTATTAAATTTTTTAATAATAAATATTTTAAATATTTTAATATTTTATTTTATTTTATTTTATTATTATATATATTATTGGAGATAAACTCTGTTCTCCTTGAAGTCCAGTCTGATGCTTAGCCTAATGTAACTGACAATTATGGAAGAGCTTCGATCGAAAATTCTTCCTCCAGCGGTAGAACCCCAGCCGAACTTCTTCAGCGATCGAACTCTAGCCGAACTCCTTCAGTAGTCGGACTCCTCCAGCAATCGAACTTCTTTCGAACTTCTTCCTCAGCCAAACTCCTCCCAGACTTCTCCATCAGTCGGCCCCTCCAGCGGCCGAACTTCTTTCGGACCTCTTCTTCAGTCGGATTCCTACAGAAACCGAACTCCTTCCGGACTTCTTTTTCAGTCGGATATCTATAGGAGCCGAACTTCTTTCGAATTTTTTCTTCAGCCAAACTTCATCTGGATTCCTCCAATGGATTACTTCCATATTTCAAATAGTATTCCTCCTAGAAGATCCCCTCTAGACGTATTTCCTTCAGGAGTCTGAACTTCTCTAGAATTGATATATGTCAAAGTTCTTCACCAACCATGACTGCTTCCTCCGAACTACGGCTATTAAATTTTGATGAATGGTCATTATTAGTCTGACGACATTTCTCTCTCCATAGCAAATCCCATATGGCTCCGAGCGACCCACTACTGGATGGTTATGGCTGTCACTATCAATCAGGCGACACCTCTCTCCGTACCAAATCCCATGCAGTCCTGAGCGGCCCACTATCAGACAATTATGGCCGTCACTATCAATCTGCTATAGGCTCCGTCTATAAAAAGGGACCCTCAAATACGTTTTCTCTAAGCTTTCTTCTTCTTTTTGAAACTCTATCGAACTTTTTTTCGAGCACTCCATTTCTGTTGGCCAGAAGAGTTGACTTGATCGTCGGAGGATCCTGTCGGAGCCACCACCACCACCGACTTCGAACGAAATTTTATTTTGCAGGTCACCGATGGCGACCTCTTCTTCCTCAACTTCAACTTGATCCGATGTCAACCAGATTTTGCACTAATAGAATTAACACTGGAGGAAGAGACTTCTATTCTTGAGGTACCCTTATTCTTAAAGGAGTGCTCAACCAATCCTATGGATCTTCTTCTCCAAGGTTCATCTCCATCCTCTCCCTTAATCCCAAGAAATGCCTCCAAAGAAGGCGACTATCCAGAGATCTACTACTTCTGCCATTAGATCCAAGCCAGACCCATCCATTTCGACTTTAGCATCGGTGCTTCAACCTCCTCCACCGACAGCCACGGTAAATTCGGAGTAGTTTAACCTACTGATGTAGCAGATTCAGGGCCTCATCCAGATGGTGTAGATCATGCGACAGCCTCCGATGGCAATTTTGTCAGAAAATCCGCCATCAAGATGTCAGAAATCGATCCCAAGAAAGAGCACTTGGGCTAGCATACCCATCACCCCTGAGAAGAAAAAATAGAGGTCAGAGGATCCTTATTTGGATCGTGATTCTTCTTCGAAAGAAACATCTCCATCTACAGTCGGAAGCCTTCCAAGATCTACGATCGAGATGACGTCCTCGATCAGAAACTATGGAGGATGGATCGGTGGATTGAAAAACTTTGCCACGTTGCCCCAGCTCATCATGACAATGTCCACACCGATCCCCCCTTTTTCTTTCCGAATTATGCAAGAGCCCATTCTGTCGAACTTCAAGCTTCTCTTGATTTGAAAACTATGATGGAACCTTTAATTCGGTTGATCACTTGGAGGCCTTTCGGACTATGATGCCGCTCCATGGTGCATCAGACGCTATCTTATATCGAGCTTTTACGTCTACCTTAAAGAGAGCAACAAAAAATTGGTACTCAGCATTGAAGTCGGATACGATCTTCTCTTTTGATCAGACGAGCTATCAGTTTGTGGCTTACTTCGTCAGCAGCCGACGTCCGTGCCGAGGTTTGAATTTTCTGATGAATATCAAGCAGAAGGAGAAAAAATCTATCCGGGCTTATGTCACTCGGTTTAATGCTGCTGTATTGGAGATCTAGAACTTGGACCAGTCTATTGCAATGGCTGCACTCAAAGACGGCCTTCAGAAGAATGATTTGCTGTTCTCCCTAGAGAAGAAGTACCCTAGGGACTTTACCGATCTGCTAGCTCGGGCGAGCGGAAGAAGCCTTCAAATTGAGAGATGAGGGAGCTGCAGGAGAGTGACAGGCAGGCGAATATAGTAAATCCATGGCTGATGGAGGATCGAATGAAGTTCGATCGTGCTCACGGACTCCCTCCGAGCGCAGGTGAGCCCGAACTCCTCCTCGAGCTCATCGTCAAAGAAGCCCGAACGAAAGGGCGCGAAATTCTCCCCTCAGAAGGTTTCACAACTACGCCCCCCTCAATGCTCCACAGATGTCGACCTGAAGTAAGAGAAGATCAGCCAAGGGTGCTACCGCAGCTAGAACCACCAATAAGGGAGAAACAACAAGAAGATCGGCCACCTCCCAACATCATCAATGCTATCTTTGGGGGGGCTTAGTACTTCGACGAGCTACCATCTCTCAGCTTAGAGCCAGGAAAAGCTTGCCCCAAATTGGAAAGGCCCATATGAAGTAGAGGAGGTCGTCCACTCTGAAACTTATCGTCTGAAAAAGCTCAGAGGAACAATGCTCCCACGACTTTGAAACTCAGAGAATCTGAGAATGTACTGCTGATAATTTTTCTTCAATAAAACTCCTTTATTTCAATATTATTATTTTTTGGTGCAAAAACTATGTGACAATAAAAAAGAAATAATCAAAAGTAGCCATGTTAGAAATGAGAGGAGAACCTCGTCCTAACGTGAGCAAAGTCGAAGGCCTCATTCATTTTAGACGAGATGAGAAGAGAGGTTCCGACAACGTCAATCTCAATAGGAGATAGGATCTCCTTCAATCTCGACTAGAGATAAGATCTCCTTCGAGCTTCAACTTCAACATCAACAGGAGATAAGATCTCCTTCAACCTCGGCTGAAGATAAGATCTCCTCCGAGCTTCAACATCAATCTCAACAGGAGATAAGATCTCCTTCAAACTCGGCTAGAGATAAGATCTTTCCCAAACTTCAACGTCAATAGGAGATAAGATCTCCTTCAACCTCGGCTGAAGATAAGATCTTCCCCAAGCTTCAATATCAACAGGAGATAAGATCTCCTTCAATCTTAGCTGGAGATAAGATCTTTTCCGAGCTTCGACGTCAAAAGAAGATTAGATCTCCTTCAACCTCGATTGGAGATAAGATCTCCTCCGAGCTTCAACATCAATAGGAGATAAAATCTCCTGCAACCTCGATTGGAGATAAGATCTCCCCCAAGCTTTGACGTCAACAGGAGATAAGATCTCCTTCAACCTCGGTTGAAGATAAGATCTCCTCTGAGCTTCAACATCAACCTCAATAGAAGATAAGATCTTCTTCAACCTCGACTGAAAATAAAATCTCCCCCAAGCTTCAACGTTAAAAGAAGATAAGATCTCCTTCAGCCTCGGCCAGAGATAAGATCTCTTCCAAGCTTCAACGTCAACAGGAGATAAGATCTCCTTCAATCTTGGCTGGAGATAAGATCTCCTCCAAACTTCAACGTCAACAGAGAATAAGATCTCCTTCAATCTCGTTGGGATAAGATCTCCTCCGAGCTTTAACATCAACCTCAATAGGAGATAAGATCTCCTTCAATCTCAATTGGAGATAAGATCTCCCCCAAGCTTCAACGTCAATAGGAGATAAGAAGATTTTCTTCAACCTCTGCTGGAGATAAGATCTCCCCCAAGCTTCAATGTCAATAGGAGATAAGATCTCTTTCAATCTCGACTGAAGATAAGATCTCTTCCGAGCCTTCAACGTCAACCTCAAGAAGATAAGATCTCCTTCAACCTCGATTGGAGATAAGATCTTCCCCCAAGCTTCGACGTCAATAGGAGATAAGATCTCCTTCAACCTCGGCTGGAGATAAGATCTTCTTCGAGCTTCAACGTCAATCTCAACAAGAGATAAGATCTCCTTCAACCTCGGTTAAAGATAAGATCTCCCCAAGCTTCAACGTCAACAGAAGATAAGATCTCTTTTAACCTCCACTGGAGATAAGATCTCTTTCCGAGCTTCAACGTCAACCTCAATAAGAGATAAGATCTTTTTCAACCTCGGTTGGAGATAAGATCTTTTCCGAGTTTCAACGTCAATCTCAACAAGAGATAAGATCTCCTTCAACCTCAACTGAAGATAAGATCTTTTCCGAGCTTCAGCTTCAACCTCAACAGGAGATAAGATCTCTTTCAATCTCGATTGGAGATAAGATCTTCCCCGAGCTTCAATGGGTGCAAAGTCTAAAAAAAAACTTCGGCAGTCGTCTGTTTGTACTCCCTTCCTTCGAATTTCGAACTCGAGAGTGGGGGGACTATTGTTGGAGATAAATTCCGCTCCCACCAAAGTCCAATCTGATGCTTAGCCTAATGTAACTGGCAATTACGAAAGAGCTTCGATCGAAAATTCTTCCTCCAGTGGCTGAATCCCAGCCGAACTCCTTCAGCGGCCGAACCCCAGTAGAACTTCTTCAGTAATTGGACTCCTCCAACGATCGAACTCTTTTTGGACTTCTCCCTTAACCGAACTCCTCCCAAACTTCTCCATCAGTCGCCCCTCCCCCCAGTGGCCGAACTTCTTTCGGATATCTCCTTCAGTCGGATTCCTCCAGGAGCTGAACTTCTTTCGGACCTCTCTTTCAGTCGAGTTCCTACAGGAGCCGAACTCCTTCCAGACCTCTCCTTCAGTCGGATTCTTCCAGGAGCCAAACTCCTTTTGGACTTCTCCTTCAGCCAAACTTTATCTAGATTTCTTCAATGGATTACTTCCAGATTTCAAGTAGCATTCCTCTCAGATGATCCCCTCTAGACGTATTTCCTTCAGGAGTCCAAACTCCTCTGAAATTGATATATGTCAAAGTTCTTCACCAACCAATGCCTGCTTTCTTTGAGCTACGGCTATTAAATCTCGACGAACGGTCACTATCAGTCTGACGACACCCCTCTCTCCGTAGCAAATCCTATGCGGTCTCGAGCGATCCACTATCGGACGGTTATGGTTGTCACTATCAGTCTGGCGATACCTCTCTCTCCATACCAAATCTCATGTGGTTCCGAGCGGTCCACTATCAGACAGTTATGGCTGTCACTATCAGTCTGCTACAGACTCCGTCTATAAAAAGGAACCCTCAGATACATTTTTTCTTAGTTCTTTTCTCCTTTTCGAAACTCTATCGAACTCTTTTCTGAGCACTCTATTTCTGTTGACCAGAAGAGCTGACTTGATCGTCGGAGAGTTCTATCGGAGCCACCACCACCACCGACTCTAGACGAAACTTTATTTTGTAGGTCACCGATGGTGACCTCTTCTTTCTCAGCTCCAGCTCGATCTGGCATCAATCAGATTCTGCATCAATATATATAATATATTTTTTAATTATTTTATAAAATAATATATTATTATTATTATTCCTTCCTGCTCTCGTATCTTCTCTACACCCGTCGATGCCACCCCACCCCCTCTACCACCCGACTATAGCTTTCTTTCTCTCTCGACAAATGTCGATCTTGATTGTACTCCCACCTCCTCTCTTTTTCTCATACCTTCTTCGCACCCGTCAGTGCCATCCCACCCTCCTGCCGTTCCACCATCATTTTTCTTTTTTCTCAGCAAACATCGATCCCGATTACATCCCCTGACACCCTTGCCGGTGCCCCTCCTCTTTTCTTGCCTCCTATCCGGCTCCCTTCCTGCCATCATGAACATCTCTCGCCTCGACCATCCATCCTTCGTCCGGCCCTCTTCGCGTGCTCATGCATTTTGAATTCCATTCGTGTCACTCCATAGCCCAATAGGAGGGTTGGTCTCTAGCAATGCTGTCGACGGCAGAAGCATGGTGCAGGCCTCGTAGTTAAAAAATAAATAAATAAAAGCCTCACTCTTCTCTCCCTTCTTTCTTTTTTTCTTTCTTTCTTTCTTTCTTTAATTTTCTTTTCTTTTTCTTTTTCTTTCCTTTTTCCTTTTTCCTTTCTTTTCTTCTTTTCTTGTTCCTTCTTTCTTTTATTTTCTTCTTCTTGTATGGCCGAAACAGGGGACGGGCTCCGGCAAGGTGTGACTCCACTGTCGGCCGATGGCAGCACAGCAAGGAACATTCAACGGCATCACCAACCGATGAGAAATCCAAGAGGCATCACTGACATCATCCGTGACCATGCCTTCCCGTACCTCCCCGCCGCCTCCATCCTTCGCTTCCACTCTTCTGACTCCTGGTCCCAAATCATCTCCTCCATCTTCGCCCTCACCCAGTCCCGCTGCCACCACTCCATCTCCGGCATCTTCTCCTCTGCCGCCTCCCGCCCGTCCTTCGCCCCCTTCGACCTGATCACCCACGACCTCCCTAACCCCTCCTCTCCTTCCTCCCCACCCCACGATCAGGTCCAACGGCGGAGACGATGATTTCGAGGGTGCCATCTAAAACATCCGGCGGCAGTTGCAGCGGATCCTCCCCTGTCTTCGCCCTCACCCAATCCCGCTACCATCGCTCCATCTCCGGCATTTTCTCCTTCGCCGCCGCCCACCGACCCAATCCTTCGCCCCCTTCGACACGATGGCCCATGCCCTCCCGACCCCTCCCTCTCTTCCCCACCCCACGATCAGGTCTCGAGGCGAAGACGACGATTCCGCCGGCACCATCCAGGATATTCGGCAGCAGTTGTGGTGGAAGAGGCTTGATCGACGTGGAGGGCGAGCGAAGGAGGTTGTCGTCGGTGGCTCTGGCATGTCGGTCGGCGGGGTCACCTACTAGCGGACGACGATGCAGAATAAGAACAAATACAAAACAAACGCGCTTTTCACGTGGCACAATAAAAATTATCTACGAAGCAACACTACAGTACTCCTCCATAATATATTATTATATATATATAATAAATATATAAAATAATAAATAATTGAACTAGTCATTTCCATATTACCACATTGTCCGAAGATCCATGATTACACTATTTGGCCTTGGTATTCTCAAAAAAAAATTGAACAAGGGCACTAAATAAAATAAAATTATAGCTATTGCTGAATAATGTATGCACTACCATTTTTACAAGTTATGCTATCGCCAATGGCTCGTGATGATTGCCTCCCAATAGATTATCCCAAAAAACCAAAAGGTACAGAAGGAGGCGGGTAAAAAAACATCCAACTTAAAAAGTGGAAACGCGTCGACAGCAGGATTCGAACCTGCGCAGGCAAAGCCCAACAGATTTCGAGTCTGTCTCCTTAACCACTCGGACATATCGACGCTTCACCTTTTTAGTCTATTTCAATCATATTAATCTTTTCTAACACATTAAATAAACCAAGTAGAGGCATGGGGTTATTATTGAGAAAATGTTGAGCTTAAAGCCATCAAAACGGGCCGTGAGATCTTTACAATGGTAGGACTGGGCTACTCATTTGACAAAAGGACTTTTTAACCCGATTTGTTTATAACTAGGGCCATGAAGGGCTAGCCCGTGGACTAACCCATTTATTTAAAAAACATATTTTAAAGTAACCAATAAAGTAAATTTTTTAAAGTTATTTTATATTTACTTTTAGTGTTTTAAAATTTGATATAGGAATTGATTTTATTTATTTATTTGATGAAGTATTATGTTTGAAAATTTTTAAATTTATTATAATTTTTTAATTTATATAATTTTTTAAATTATTTTAATTTTTTGGTAAGTTATTAGGGTCGGTTCATTTAGGCCCTTTATTTATAAGAGCTAGGACTGGACTACCTATTTAATGGCACGTTTATCAAAAAAAAAATTTTGATCCAACCTTAATGGGTCTGACCCGTGAACTCTTCATAGGCCGGCCCGACCCATTTTGACGGCTCTAGTTGAGCCTAAATCTAATCCACCCTGGCTGGCAATTAGTTTTAAGTTTTAAAATTCTATTGTGATTAAGACTAATCCTTAATCTAGCCACACATAAGCCTATTTAAAATCAAAAAATTATATTCTATACAGCATGCATCATCAACCAAAGCCGTATATTTCTGTACCATTTATCAGGCACTTATAGGATCTCTCTTTAAAACCACTTAATACTTCTGATAGAATTGGACTCAAACTACATGCAGACAGAGAACCTGGGATCTATTAAGCCACACCATTATACATTTAATGCGGCCAACATTAAGATCATTACTGCAGGGCAGCATCAAAGAATAACTAGTGCTCACAAAAGCTATAGCTCAGTCTTCCCAGATTAGTACAACCACTAGCTACGGAAGTATCTAGCTGGCTTTTCTGATGACAGCCAGTTTTTTTTTTTTTTTCCCTTGTTTTTCGATTTCAAGAGGCATCAATATTCATGTGTTCCAAATCATTTTGAGGTCAGCCATGCCAAATTTAGTCCTTACACGCTGGCACATCATCAAATTCTGGAGTTCATATCACCTATCCATACAACCAATGCAATGAAATAAAAAAAAAAAAAACATAGGAATGGAAACAAAACAAAGCCATATTCTTAATGGTTATCTCATTTTATAAGATGTTAAGCGAACCAAATATAATCAATAAAAAGCAGAAACTGACGGAAAACATGTGGACAACCGTCCAACATTTTGGCTGAGACATTTTGGACCCTGAGTTCCAAAAGAAGCCTAAAAGGATGCGTCCTGACCAAATTATAGCCATCGGATTGATATGACTAGTTTTAATGCATATCAACTCCTTGGGTTCTCCTAGCTCTAGCTGGTTCACCAGCTATAACGAACGAAACTTCTATAAAATACTCTTTTGGAATATTTCACTTACGGTCAATCCACCTTATCAGCCATCCTAACCTCCGAATGTGCAGGCAAAATTGTTATGATCAGCCCTGCTACTTGATGCATCCCTCTTGGTGTGCCTCTCCTACAAAAATTCATATTCTCCCATTTTGAAGTCCAGATTTCCATCCAACGGCTAACAATGTGTGGGACTTGATGATCCAATGAGCGTGGGCCCTAACAGGAATCCCATTCCACATTGGGTGTAAATCATCCAAGTAGACATCCTGTTTTCCCCGCTTTTTGATAGGAAAGAGGAAGCCCCTCGAGTACCTGTCCATGCCCTTAATGTCGAAAGAAGAGAAGATAGGTCTGCATGCATACTTAACATGAGGTGAGCCCACCATACAAGCCAAATAGTCAGCAACTTAATTATGTTCTCAAAAGATGTATAACATAACCAAATGATCTACTCATGGACATGATGTCATGTTCTCAAAAGTCCAAATATGTTTTAAAAGATCCAGTAGTCAAAAAAACATAGGGTAACCATAAGTTCCAACACAATCGGGGTTTGAACACCATCAAGCCAGGTTTAATACAGATAGAACTCCTTTTGCGACAGAATTTCCAGTACAATTTCCAAATAGAAGCTTAAAAAGCATTCGACACTGTTTGAAAGTAGAAGTGAACCAAGGAATCCTTCCCATGAAATATCCAGACATAATATCAGACAACTCCGCGCGTTCTCAAACCTTGTCTCCCAATCTTTGACATGCCTTGACATTTTCTTGCACCATAGTGGGAATTTTGTACTGCATCACCGTGCATACAGAAAAAACACACAAGAAGGGGCGAGAGAAGAGGGAAGGGGATGCAACTGGGCTTTCTTTGTTTTTTCCTTGTGGGGAGGGAGGGGGGGGTGAGGGAGGGACGGAGAGAAAGAGATACCTGCGTAATCTCACAACCCAAGAAATGTTAATTAGGTCTGGGGGAAGGGGAGCTGCTGCTGCGGCTGAGACTGGAACTTCTCCCTCTAACAGGCCTGTACAGCACATTGTAAAGAAAGATTAGACAAAATGTAAAAGAGAAAAAATTAAGGCTTGCTTTAGTCCTGACATAGAACAGGAGAGAGAAAATTTTCTAATTAAGAAGTATAACTGCTAGGCTTGGAGAACAAAAATAAAATGAGAAAGAAGTAGGACCTGCTATTTGGTACCTATGAAGATAGTCCCAACTACTTAAATCTTCATGGCCTGCATGCAATAGTTACCATTTTTGAACCTAAACTACATCCTCTAATCTCTTAGCTGGTGACCTACAAGACGTACAGAGTATTCTTAGCAGAGGCTGATCCAGAAAGCCATCTAGCGAGATCCCAATGAAGGACCTTAGAGCAAAGCTAGCAAATGAGGTATTCCAACAGCCAGCATCTGGGATCCCTCTGGCCTCTCTGCATCTAAGCCACCATACATCTGTGGCCACGTTAACATGCCCCACAGGGAATTTCTATCCATATGGGAGAAGAACGTGATTTCAAAGGGCCATCCGGTACATAGCCAAGAAGGGCATTTTCATTCCCCATTAGAACTTGTGAATCTAAATTTCACCTCAAGGATCAAAACACCAATAGCACGTTGGTTGTTATCCAGATAGGATAACCCATGACAGCTCAGAAAAGGTGATCCAAGATACAAATGCAACATGGGAAAAAGCAGTATAAGGCTACCTCCTAGGACTGCGACTTCTTGATAGCCTTCGGGCGCCCTGGTTCACAAAAGAAAAATAATTCACCATGTGTTGTTTCCAGAATTTCAAAAAAAAATCTGTGTACTTATGGTGCGTGTGCGATGTGTTCGTTCATCTGTGTGCCTCTTTTTTTTAGGGGAGATGTTCGTAACCTTGCGAGGACTGGGAGATTCAGAATATGATGAGCCAGACCTTCCACGCCTCAGAGGTGGTCCCCTACCCCTGCATTTAATTAGAGAAGCAGAATTTAAAGATTGAAAGTAATGATAATTCCATTCTTAAACTAGTAAATAAATAGACCTAAGTACAATTTCACGCAAGCAGGTGTTTTAAAAAAATTGCTCTCCATTTAAACACTGGCTCTAATCACTAATCAGTAACATATAAATATTTCTAGATCGTGATTTTTTTTTTTTTTTGGGTCTATTCATTAGCAATAGTTCTAATTTGGCAACCAAAAAAAAATCCTCACTTGTAGTTCAGAATCTAGTACCTGCTGCTCAAAAACTCTGTTCACTTAATCTAATATTACATCAATATTAAGATTTTTTGCAATTAAAGAATTTTAAAAAAATAAAGAAGTGAATCAAAAAGTGACTGATGATCATAATTCAATGACATCCTATACTTGGAGGAGTTATCAATAGATAAGACTCTCATCATCCCCCCACATACCTCTATGAAATTAAACTTTTGAAATATAATAGACCATGCCACACTACCAGCCATATTATACAACATTAAAACCAAATTTTATTTTTATAACTGTATCACCATGTCTGGGGTTTGCTGCAAAATTTTTACAAATCAAGTTCTCCCAAAAAAACCAACATTAAAAACAAATTTCTCTAGGAAACTAAATTTCTGAAAAATATAATTCACGATGCTAAACTACCAGCCACATTATACAACATTAAAATCAAATTTTATTTTTATAACTGTAACACCATGTCTGGGGTTTGACACAAAATGTTTACAAATCAAATTCTCCAGAAAAAACCAACACCAGGTCAACAAGTTCTTGATCAGCTCCATAAAACTCATTAAAAAAAAAAAAAGTCATCTCAATATTGGCTGCCCAAGTCTCATTGCTGCATATCCAAGCATTTGCAGTCAGTGGCATTACTAGTATTTGGCACATGCAATGTATTTCAGAGGATACATGGATGGCTGTGATTTGTTAGAAGAAAATGAGTTTAAAAGAGAAAACTAGGGGAGAAATGCAAGGGTGTCTACATGTAAATATCAAACAGATGTGTGTCCATATTTCATTTTTTGCAACAAGGAGTTTGAGGGTTGAGAAGCATTGACAGGAGACAATTTATTTATATTAAAAATATTGGGAGGACATCCATCACCATGCACAGGTAGGATTTTTTTTAAAAAAAAATTTTGGCTGTTATATAATAGAATAAATATCAAGACCAAATCTCAATAGTCAGCATAGAGCTGCACCTTTCACAGGGAGTCACAAAATAAAAATTAGAAGAAAAGACTCCTTCCCGTAACTCCATGTGCTTTTGCTCAATTTCTAACTCAATATATAAATTTTCTATACGAGCTGGAGAATCAACAAGGGTACTAAATAATGAGCCACTAAGGTCTAATCTTGCATTAAGAAAACAAATTTAGCCTTCTTTCCTCCTAGCAACCAGCGACCATGGCAACTTTGCAGCAACAGTAGATTAGAGCCGTCAACGGGTCGGAGCCAGACCAAAGACCCGAGGATATTTATCCGACGAGTCCGGATCTGGTACTAGTATTGGACCCGTTTACCCAAACCCGGATCCGGACCCGATAAATCATGATATAAATGGGCAAGGTCTGGATATTTAGTATCCAGACCCGATAGACCTGAGACCAGAATTATATATATAATATAATATAATAATATTATATATATAAATATTAAAAAATATTTTGAGCCATTGGATCTTTGATCCAACGACCTAAAATAATTCAAAACCCTTAAACCCCCAATCTATTTTAGATCCCTCTCTCCCTCTGTCTCCCTCTCTGTCCCCCGACGGCGCCTCTCCCTCCCCTCCCCGCCTCACCCTCTCGATTGTGAAATCCCCTCGCCAGCGGACCCCGATCTCGCCCGCACCTCCTCCGATCTTCTGGCAGACCACACCCGATCTCCCTCGCCAGCTCCCTTCCTCTCTCGATCTTCCTCGCCGGCGAGGCCCGACCTGGGACCCTCAAATCTCCCTCGCCGGCGAGGCCCGACCCCTTCCTCTCTTGATCTTCCTCGCCAGCGAGACCCAACCTAGGAACCCCCTCCCTCTCTCCCTCGCTGGGCGACGGTGGCGAGGCCGGACCCCTCCTTCCCTCTCTCCCTCTCCCTCTCTTGATCTCCCTCGCCAGCGAGGCCGGACCCGGGACCCCCTCCTCTCTCGATCTCTCTCGGATCTCCCTCGTCGGCGAGGCCGGACCCCTCCTCCCCTCTCCCTCTCTCGATCTCCCTCACCGACGAGACCAAACCCGAGACCCCCTCCCTCCCTCTCTCCCTCTCTCGATCTCCCTCGTCGACAACAGCGGCGAGGCCAGACCTTCCTCCCTCTCCCTCTCTCGATCTCCCTCGTCGACGACGGCGGCGAGGTCGGACCCCCCTCCCTCTCTCGATCTCCCTCTTTCCCTCTCCGGTCTCCCTTGCCGATGGCCGACAAACGACTGTCCCCTCCCTTTCTCAGTCTCTTGGTCTCCCTCTCTTAGTTTCGAGTCTCGAAACCGAGTCCGGATACTCGGGATTCATTAGAATCCGGGTTTGGTACTCCAAGGCCAGACCCGTCGAGTATTCGAATCCGGATCCGATACCAGTAACTAAAATCGAGTCCAGATCTAGATATTCAGGTTCCGACCCGAATCCGACATGTTGACTGGTCTACAGTAGATTGATTAGACTCAATACTATTTTTGCCTTAATGATGATATAGACCTAAAAATAAATATTAGTCTAAATACGGCCAAATATTGCATCATACTAGAAATAAAGTCCAAATATCTGACATTCCCCAACAAAAAAGTGTCTTACAATAAATTTCTAGAGGCCATAAATATTTTTATCAAATATTTAGCCTTGTGGACACTCCACAACCACTTTCCCTAAACATACTTATCAAATATTTTCCTACTAACCCTTCTTAACATATAATTAGATGACAACCTCTAGCATGGTCAATCTTCACAAGATTTCATCAAAATGCTAGGAATCCTCACTATAAGTGCCAAGGAACTTAAAAGAAAAAGAGATGCAGGAGGATTTGTATATTAACTCTTCCTCCTATTCTTAAAGGATCCAAGTAGATTTTTTATGACACACTGGATGATTTGACCGACATTAGCAAAAGGGAACACTGAAGTACCTTCGGGCACGTAAGAAGCATGGATGGTTTCGAATTTTGCAGCTGCTACAGGCATACCTTTAGGAGGCTATAACATCTATATGAAACTAACAAAATGCAAAGAAGAAATTGACAAGTAGAATAACAAAATAATTGATAGGGAATGGAAGAGGAGGATGACCATGACAATAATATCCGTATGAGCCACCACATGCAGGTGGTAGAAAAACTGTCAAAAAACAAGTCTGTTGTTTAGTGAATGGGAGATTCACCCCATCACAAGTATGCACTTGTTGCTTTCAAGCTGGCCGACCACAATAGCTTATGGCATTTACTGTACAAGGCCCTGTATGTGGTGGTTCACAGCAAATTTGCTATGACAAAGACTTGGAAACTCATAATTAAGTACCCTCATCACAAACCCATAACCATATCCAATTCAGCATAAGGTGTATAAGCCATTTCAACATCCCATTCAGTTAAACATATGCTCAAAATGTTCAAATATACAGCAGAATCAAAATTTAAAAAGAGTAAGGGCACATCAGCAAAATGAGATAGAGGGATCACACAACTTTAGCTGTTTACCTGCGAGGAGAGACTGATCTTGAACGGGATCGAGGAGGTCTTCGAAGAGGTGAACGGCTGCGACGACGAGGAGGAGGTGACCTTCTTGGAGGGCTCCTTGGTCGCCTAGGAGGTGATCTGGAACAAACCAATTTAATTGAGAATACCCATAACATCAACTGGAGCTAAAATTTATTCAGGAAGCATCAGAACTAAAGAACAACATCCTGGGAATATTAGACCAATCCAGGTAATACATGCTTGTGTTTTGATCAAATGTAGTAGTTGTTTTGGAACCCTTGAAGTTTATATCAAATATTAAAATTTTATGGCACATTTATGCATATATTTACTTTAGACACCACAGTGCACCAAAAGCATAAAAAAATTATTTCAAAAAGCTTCATGTAAAGTAATTCCAGAAAATTTATCATCATGTATTTCAAGTTTGGTACAAAATTTTCAATTTATGGCAAATGTGCGGTTCAAAATTACGATATATGGCTCCAAATGTTACTACATCCTGCATATTCAAAATATGTCTCTCATAGCCCTTTACTCATTCATAAATGAAGAAAAAAGATTACAGATTCCAAGCATACCACCCAAAATTGCGAATTTTACCAACTTAAAATAATCCAGATCCGATACTTGTGATGGATCTCATGCTTCCGTAATTTGAGAAAGCTAATAGTAGTCATGTTTGAGAAAATGGAATAACCAGATAAAAAGCTTAAATGGCATGGGACACCGACCCATTGTTAACCATTTGCATATGTCAACGACATGTAAGTGAAAACAATTGCAGAAAAAAGAGAAGAGCTGAGGAAGTTGCAAGCTGTATTGCCTGGATGGTACAGATAATGAAGACACACATTGATACAAGTCTAAAATTTTAAGAGTAAACAAGATATAGGTTCCAATCCGACACATCTAGAATTTTACCTCTATCAATGACATCAGGATATAATTTGCAGTTAAAGGTCATAATTACCATGGCTAAATGCTTGGTCAACCTTTTCTCCTTATCATATAATATGCAGAATCAGGATACATAATAAAAGCAGATCCATCATTTCATAAAAGTTTGAATGTCAGTGTTCCAAGTCTATGATATTTTGAGAGAGAAGGGGGAGGAATTGCAGAGTTCTTGCATACTGGAACTTCTGTTATTTCTATCATAGATGAGTCACTGTAAGATAAGGAAGGATTGAATCAAAAGTTGTAAAGACTAACTTACCGCCGCCTAGGAGGAAGTGGGGAGCGTTTGCGGAGCGGACTACCACGACCCCTCCGTGGAGAGACCCTATGAACACAAGTCAATGTTATTACTGCAGCAACTGACAAGAACATAAGCTAAGACGGTACGTGGCAGATATAACCAACCGTGCAGGTGACCTATGCCTCCTTGGTGGAGTAGGAGGAGATCGTCTTCTTGGTGGAGATGGTGCTCTCCGCCGAGGTGGGGTTTCACGTCGGTAAGGAGAAGAATCTACTCGACGACGAACGGGGGAATCCACACGTCGACGCAGAGGTGAATCAGGTCGACGTCTCGGTGAATCGACTCTTCGGTTTGGTGGAGGAGAGCGCCTCCGCGGAGGTGACAGTGGTTTCCGACGTGGAGAAGCTGATAGCATAGAGGTAATCAACAACAGACAACAGATGCTACCATCAGAGCACCTAATATGTTAAATACAATAATGTATGTAAAAAAGAAACCAAAAGTATTTGTAAGAGCAATACAATGAAAGAGGGGAAAAATTGGATTGTAGAAGCGACAGGCAAGAAAACAAAGTTCTAGGAAACTTCTAGGCCAGATTCACCATCTGATTGCAAATAAATCACAAGTTGATAACACAAAATAAAGAAAATACAAATAAATCACAAGTTGATAACACACAATAAAGAAAATACAAACAAGAATATAATGTTACATATGAAGAAATAAGACTGCATACACTTAATTAAGAGAACCTTCAAATTGAGCTTCAAACAAAATAGTTCTACAGATGCTTACATTCCCTAGGCCGCTGCTGAGCATCCTTTTCAGCATTGGCACCAACTTTCTCTCTCTGAGGAGCTTCTTTTTTTGGAGCAGCAGGAATTGCCTTTGGAGGGGAAGATGGTTTTTGACGTTGTGTTAGGGTAAATTTAACTCGAACAACATTTCCATCAATTTGACCCTGTGATGAGATTTGCAACAAGAAGATTACTTAGATAAACTAAACCAATAGGCTATCGGCCTTTCTTCTTTTTTTTTTTTGGAAACAAAAACACATACACCATCCATGTAAAGAAGAGCCTTCTCGGCATCAGCCCTCTTCCTGAACTCAACATAGCCATAACCTCGAGGAAGGTTAACCTGATTATAAAAGAAAAATGGAAATCATGTGCACAAAAGGAGAGGTATTTATATTATCAGAAACATAGAATAACCAAACTTTGTCCACTTACAATCCGATCCATTGACAGCTCCACGTTGACTACTTCACCAAAATTACCTGTAGAGGGACTATCTTAATTTCTGACTGTTTTATGTTTGCATTATAAATTTGGTCATGGCACATACTGGTCTGCCCACGACATCCAGCTTTGGAGCCAAAAGACAGTCAAAATGAGAACTTGAACATAATGTGTTATACACATTTGCAAGCAAGCATTCTATACAGAGAAAGATACACATATAGATATTGAAGTTCACTAATCTATAAAATCCAACTAGAAAGTGTTCTAAGCTTCTAGTTATGACTCAAATTCCAAAGACTATGATCTCTTAATTATTCACTTTCCAATTTATCATGAAAATTAGTTTCCAGATTTTAGTCCTGATCTTTAGCCCCCACTTAGTAGTAGAAGGATCTAAGTTTTTAAGAAAATGTTTCATAAAACTAGAAGATCATTGTGCACCCTTCATTAACTGTTTCTGGAAATTCCAGGATATTGTCGGATATTGTATTTATTTTACTTTCTCTCTCTGTGGTTGGGTGCACATGACTGTGTGAAAAATTGTATAACCATATCTCTGCCCAAATAGATCACAAATCCCCATTATCTTTCTCGAGAATTTTATATATTGTCCCACTAAAAATCACAAAACAGAAAGAATGATAACACCATAATAAAACCTTAAATGCATACAAATTAATGCTAACAACACATGAAAGTTACAGTTAACAAGCAAAATGAAAATTTAAAATAGGAGCCCATTCATGCAAAAAAAAAGATATTGAACAATCTAGTTATTGCCCAGCTGAAACATATAACCATAATCGTAACCATTTAGTCTTTTCCAACTATACAAGGTTGGTTTTATGGATCTTCATTCATCAAGTATTCTTATCACGAATCTCCTCTGGTGTTATGCTAAGTTTCGCCATATCTTTTCTCACAACCTCCATCCATGTTGCTTTAGATCTTCTCCTCCTTTTCTTAAAACCTTTAATGCAAACCAAAGCACCTCTTCTTACTGGAATCTCTTAATACCTTTGTTGTATATGTCCATACCATCTCAATTGATTTTGCATCACCTTGTCCTTCATTTGTGCAACTCCTATAGCTCCTCTATTAAATTCGTTTCTTATGTTATCCTTCCTAGTTCTACCGCACGTCCATCTTAAATTCTTAATATTCTCATTTCTTCTATACTTGTTCTCATATACTTTCTTTATTGTCCAATACTCTGAACCATAAAACATGGAGACTTTACTGTTGCTCTATAAATTTTCCGCTCGAGTCTTCAAGATATGTGCCTATCATGAATATTCTAGATGCACCTTTCCACTTCATCCGACCAGCTCTAGTTTTATTATATATATCTCCATCCATCTGTGCATTATTTAAATAGATCCTAAATGAAATCGGTGACTGAAATACATGATAAGCTTAATTAGTGTTTCTTCTAAACAGACCCAAATTTATGCTTTGCAAGTTTAAATTTATCAAACAAGCCCAAATGGAATAATAATAATAACAATAATAATTATGATAATGATAATGATAATGATGTAGCCTTGCCAAGAGTAACAGCTGTCCAAGTTAGATACTGAAAATTAAAAAAAAAACTTACTGAAAATTTCTTTCAAATGAGCTTCATTGACATTCCTTGACAGATGATCAATGTGAAGAACCACAGACTCAGGAACTGGAGATGTTTTCCTGAAATAAAAGAGCCTCGTTAAAAGTTGTCTGGCACTAATGAATAGAGAGGGTTGACATTTATGACTAACCACATGGACAATCTATATAGATAGCAAATTTGCTAACCAGGTAAAGAAAACAAAGGTGTAAAGTCCAACGTTACTTTTTTCAGAAAAAAAAAAAATCTGGCAAAAAGAAAATCCCAACGTTGCTTTTTTCAAAAAAATATGGCAAAAAGAAAATTAAACATCTGTGCATTTAGCAGTTAATGATAAATCCACAAAGGGAGCTTCTATTTGTATATCAAAGTAACAAAAAGTGAAAACTATAATTTTCACCAAATTCATTGCTCTCAACGATCATATCTGGGTCAAACATGATACAAGCCGATTCGAATGCACTCCACATTAAAGGTACAAGCTCGCCCACTTATAAATGGATAACAGATCCAGTCAAGTTCAAGCATGAGCAACAATTTATTGCTTTGGAAAAGGAAAAAAAATGGGCTAGATAAGAGCCAAGACAAGGGAAAAAAAAAACAGAATGAATAAGGTCCGTTTGAATCAAGTCATATCGGAGGTAGGTCTAAGCCACTTGATATTGAGTTAGCACCGCCAGTTTCTCTCTTTCAATTTGGATTGTTTGGTTCCAAATTTTTCTGATGCCCAGAAGAAACCCAAAGCACTGAGCGAACAAATTAATCAATCTATACCTAATTTCAGTTAAATATTGACAATCATACCATACCCACCCTTTTGCACCAATTCTTATGAAGCCTTCAGTTATCCTCCTAACAAATCTTCAAAAATTCTGATATCATTTCTAAGTAGACAAATAATCCTTCCACAAAGTCTCCATGCTAAGTTTGTAATAAGATGTGATACTTTATAATGTTACAACTTCTATAGTTGTCTCTCAAATGGCTCAAAGTTTCAACAAAAACACAAATGTCTGTCTGAAATATAAAAAGTTTGGCCAAAACCAATCCAAACAACCTAAGATTTGACGGTCTCAGCAATTTTAGTCAGATTCAGTTGAAACTGACTGGTATATGCAGTTTCAACAAGAAACTAGTCAGTTTTGGTTCGAACTGACAAACATGGGGCAAAAGATCTCATTTTCATGCTTTAGTATTTTTGAATTTGAGCATTCCCTCTCGAGAGAAAAATAAGCCTCCAAACCAAATCAAAGATTGCGAGTTCAAAGTTGTAAAGCGCAAATCTGTTGGGCTGAAAATTTACAAGAAATGTTAAAATTTTGAAATGTTAAACATGTTTAAATTGATAGAAACCAAGTATGATAGACATGACTCACATCTTGTTAGATATTAAAAAAATTGGCATTCAAATTTTACAAAATAGAAAAGCTCTGATAATGTCAACTTGTTATATATATATATATATGGGCAGACTTGGGTAAGGTCAATAGGATTTGGGTTCAGATCCAGTCAGATCAAAACTAGATAATAAAGGTTCTATATCGATGATCCAAACCGTTGGGTATGATCTAATACCTCAAAACTGTTTGCATAACAAAAATCATATGATTTGAAGACCCCTAGCCTATGCACCAAGTGATCAAAAAATACATCTAAGTCAATTTTATTTAGGCTGTCCAATTTTTAACAACTTGATGCATAAGCTAAGAATCTCCAAATCATATGATTTTTTGTATGCAAGTAGTTTTGAGGTAGTAGATCACATTCAACGGCTTGGATCATGGATGTAGGATCTCTATTATAGAATTTTGATCTGACCAGATCTGAGTCAAATTCGATCGACCTGATTCTAGCCTAGCTCCACACACACACACACATATATATGTATGTATGTATGTATCTCTCTCTCTCTGCATGTGTGTGTGTGTTACACAAGATTCTGATCAAATAACAGTCTAATATATTTTTTAACTTAATAATTCTCTTTAGATTTCCTTCCTAATAATTCTTAATGGTTTTTCAAAGGTACCAAAACTAATGTATAATTTAATATATTTGCCTTGTTTTTCCTTACTTTCCATGAGGATTTATATTTTTGATTTTTTTTATCTTTTTGACCAAAAAAATTCAAAACTTTATTTAAACTACAAAAGCCTATGAAATTAATTTAGCTAAGACAAAAAAGGAACCACATACCCAACCACACTCTCAAGCTGAAGATATATCTTTGCCTCTACCGTTAGAGAGCCTACGCTTTCATAGCATCATTATGCCTATATTAAGAATGAGAGCATTACTTTTCACCATAGCTATCATTTTATGTAGAATTTTTTCTTCTGAAATTAAGCAAATATTGATGAATGATTACTAGAAAGCAAAAAAATCACCTCGGAATGCTATTTTTGTCAATCTAATCTGTTTGAACCCTACCTAAATTTGTGAAGATGGCCCACTGCCAAAATTAGCTACTGAATTGAGAACACTCCTTGACTAGGCATGGACAGATTGGATCAATATAAACTCTGCCCCGTTCTGATAAATTTAACATTTAAATGTGAATTAGCAATCTAAAATAATGGATGATCAACTGGCTGATTGCAGGACAAAAAGGCAGAAAGTTTGAAATTGAGATGATAGTGGTACAGTAATCAGAGACAAGATCTACATAATATTGCCACAAGGATACTCGCTATAACATAAACAGCCCTGAGAGCATATCCATTATGCATCCATCACGATCAACTCTTGACTGAATAACATATGAAACTGGGGAAAAAAAAATGTTAAATAGAATCCCACCTTGGTGGTGAAGTTCTTTTAGGTGGTGGTGATGGTGAACGACCTCTTCTACCTGCACCACTAGGACTGGAAGAACAATGAACAGCATGTAAGACATGAATTTATTCTAAAGCAAGTGAAAACAACAGAACAATAACATATAGACAAATAAAAAAAAACATCATCTGTTCTTTGTGTTTCTCATTCAGCAGAATAAACAGATAAATAATGTTATTAGCTAGTCTCACTCAAGCAAACTCCAATTAGATGATAAAGGTTGAATTAGCTGATAAGATAAAGTAATAAATATGTTAGGCCCATATGAAAGAGCATAGATATACATTTCACTGCATGACCCATGAACTCTGGTTGACTTATAAATTCAACAAATCAACTTCCTTGGGAAGTTGGTTGCTTTTCAAGTTATGCAATGATATTAAGCCAAAATCTAATTGTATAATTCCCATTTTCTTTTCAGCTGTATAGCAGTTACATTACCATGTTCCTACAAGCATCTCCTCAATATTGTCAGACACTGATCCACAAATCCACATCCTCCCAGACTTCCACTTCACATAATGCAAAGGAAACTAGAGGACATTCCCTTTGATCTTCAGAAAGATTAGTCTTCAAACGGAGCTGATATCAGTGAAGCTGATTTACATTCTATGATATAAACCTAAGTCTGAAGCACATTAGACTTGAATAAGATAGGTTGCTAACCATAAAATTTAATATGAAGAGATCAAGCTTCCAATCAGGTCTAGAGATGGCAATGGATTGGGCTAGCTTGGGCCTTTACCCAACCCACCAACCCAATTAGAATTTAAGTTATCAATTTTTTTATACTTCAGTAAAAGTAAATAAAATATCTTCAAAAATAGGTGAATTAAGGCTCGCATTCAAATAAAACAAAAAGGCAAGGAGGAAAAAGTTGAATTAGAGAAGAAATCATGATAAATCTTACAATCCACTTTTCTTTTTAGACTTTTTAATTCTCCTACCCTTTTTTTGAATGATTTTTAAAATTATCCTACCATTAATTATGAAGCCTTCCTAATCACCCAAACCAATCTTTAACTAGGCAATAGCCCATTGCATAATTGTCACTATCCTAGGGGTTTGTAGATGGATTTTAAAGGTTTGTTCAACTCATGGTGACTCAAGAGGGTCTGCAGGGCAAACTCATAGACAACTCATTTATATTCAGGTTGATCTTAGCTAACAATACCTAACCCAATGAAGAAAAGCCCTCTCCCAAATCTATTTATTTTGGGTGGGTGTGGGCAGTTCCTGATCTGGGTCAAAAATTGCCACGCCTACTCAGGTGAAAAGAAGTGATGAAACCTAAGAAAAAGCAATGACATTTAATTAGTTAAGTGTTTTCAAATTATTTTGATAACACTCAAAGTTATCACCAAGGTCGGAAGCCGGGAAAAGCCCCAAACGACAACCAACACCAAGGGATGTACAGTTATAGTGATCTTGACATAAAAGTGCGCAAGAAAAGTTTACATCAGTTTCTCAGCAGAAAAATATTGAAAAAATGAAAAGAAAAAAAAGAAAAAACCTAAACATATGCACCAGCGCTCCATTGTTTTAACCCAAAATGCAGCACATAAAAAATAAAAGGCATCAATAAAACCCTCAAATCAGCAAGAGATTTATTTACAAGGCAATGTATGTTACGATAGTTATATTCTCTAATTAGTAAACGCGAAAATACTAAGTTACTTCTCTGGTAAAAGAAATCCTAATCAAAACCCTAGTTTTCTCGGAAAGAACCCATCAACCTGATTTATTTGCTCCGAAACTATGTCAAGAAACTATTTTGAGCATTATTTCCAGAGGTCCGAGCTCACCTTCTTCTCTGAGGCGGAGGGGATCGGCTTCGAGAGCTCACGCTTCGGGAGGGAGAGGAGGACGAGGAGAAGGACCTGGATCGGGAGCGAGACCGCGAGCGGGAGTACGAGCCGGAGGTCGAGCGCGAGGGGGAGGAGGAGGCGGACGCCGACCCCGACGGGGTGGCTGGCCGAGCTCGGCCGGGCTTCGCCATGGGCGCGATGGTGAGGGGGGGGACCGGTGGAAGCCCTAGATGGCAAAACCCTAGAAAACGGTCGCAAGGCGCAGCAGGAGGGAGCGATGGATTTTATTGGAAGAGGAGAAAGAGCAGGGCGGTCGAAGGACGTATGTGTCACATGTGGTGATATTACGAAAATACCCATAAGCATGTCCAAAATTACCGAGATTGGTCCGGGAATGGCAATTATTATTTATGGCGCCATGCAGGGGATTTTAAAAAAAATATATTACTTTTTAAATAATTAATTTAAAAATATTATTTTTTAAATTTATTTTCAAAAATAGCATAGCAAAATCGAGATATGTCGGACTTGAAATCGCATATTCAACATGTGATTTTAAAATAAGATGATAAAAATAAAATAAAAAATAAAGATGCATATTTGGAGAGCGGATTTAAGAGAAATCGCATACGTATCATTTCTTTGTTTCTTTTTTTTTCATTCTCTCATGCAGCGTGGCCATCTTTTTTTTTTTTCGCTGAGCGATTCACCAGGGCCAAGGGACGGGACGATGGTAGGATAGGACCATGGAGGGTGCAGGATGCGGTGCAAACGACAGTGGGGCAGAGTCGCATGGACAGCGATGGGTAGGGTTGGGGGAAGGGAGGGGAGGGGGATGGTGGCTATGTTGGGCCATGAAGGATGGAGAGCAACAGTAGAGGACGGAGGGCACAGATAGAGGGGGTGCTGGTGGAGGACGGAACAGCGCGAGGTAGGGGTGTGGGGGTTCCCGAGGGCTCGAGGGTGCAGACTTTATCGCCACCAAGGGTCGGGGGAGGAGAGGGGAGGGCAACGATGGGTGCATTGGTGGAGCACCGAACGGTGGAGCCATAGGATGTGGGTGTAGGCTCCGTCAGCATCAAGGGGGAGGAAGAGGGTAGGGGACGGCGGCGACGGGAACGACGGGTGCGACGGGGGGTGCGTGGAGCTGCTGCTGCAGGGGGAAGGGAAGGAAGAGGGGAAAAATGAAAAAAAAAAAAAGAAAGAAAGAATTTTTAGGGAGGTGAAGGACAAAAAATATATTTTTTATTATTAATTTAAAAAATTCTCTTTATATAATAGTAGATTATTTTTTTAAAAAAATAATAATAACATATTATTTTTTAAAATATCATGAATATGTTATTACTTTAATAAAAAATAAAATATTACTTTAGTAATAATAATAAAATATTATTATTTTATTAATAATAAAGATTATTATTATTTTAATCTATATTATTATTTTAGTAACTTCACCTATCGAATCAATCTAGAATTTTTAAATATATTTTAAAAATAAAAATTTTATTATTAATTTAAAAATATTATTTATATACTAACATATTATTTTTAAAAATTTTAATTTTCAAAATATAATAACAAAATATTATTCTAATAATATGTTATTATTAATAATATAATAAATAACATATTTTTATTAATAATATGCTATTATTAATAAAATAATTTTTTTAAAAATAAAAATAAATAACATATTTTTCTATTTTTTTTGAAATAGGATTATTTCTAAATATTTTAATAAAATAAATAACATATTTATTAATAATATAATAAAAATAAATAACATATTTTTTTATTTTATTAAAATATTTAAAAATAATCCTATTTCAAAATTAATAAAAATATTTTTTTTACTTTTATTAATAAATATGTTATTTATTTTTATATTTTTAAAAAATATTATTTTTATTAATAATAGCATATTATTAATAAAAATATGTTATTTATTATATTATTAATAATAACATATTATTAAAATAATATTTTTTATCATTATATTTTTAAAAATAAAAATTTTAAAAATAATATGTTGGTATATAAATAGTATTTTTAAATTAATAATATAATTATTATTTTTAAAAAAATATTTAAAAAATTCTAGATTGATTCGGTAAGTGAAGTTACTAGAATAATAACATAGATTAAAGCAATAATAATTTTTAATAATAATAAAATAATAATATTTTTTATTATTACTAAAATAATATTTTATTATTTTTATTAAAAGAATAAAATATTTTTAATAATATTTATTAAAAAAATTATTTTTTAATAATAACATATTTTCTAAAATAATGTTTTATGTTTTTAATAATAACATATTTT
This sequence comes from Cocos nucifera, assembly GCA_006176705.1. Taxonomy (NCBI): domain Eukaryota; kingdom Viridiplantae; phylum Streptophyta; class Magnoliopsida; order Arecales; family Arecaceae; genus Cocos; species Cocos nucifera. The sequence continues at coordinate 1,151,656 of QRFJ01000271.1, forward strand.
TAAAAATAATATTTTTAAAAAATAATATGTTATTATTTATTTTTTTAAAAATAATATACTATTATTTAAATACTATTTTTAAATTAATAATAAAAAATATTATTTTTTTCTTCACCTTTTAAAAAAAAAAATCTTTCTTTTTATTTTTTTCTTTTCTCTTCCCTTCCTTCCACACAACCCACCCCCCTTAGTGCACCCACCGCCGCCCTCCCCTCCCCTCCCCTCCCCTCCCCCCATCCTTGGCAATGGCAAAGCTTATACGCTCCGACCCCCGGGAACCCTTGCACCCCTATCCCACGCCATTCCATCCTCAATCGTCGCCCCTCCATCCGCGCCCTTTATCCTCCATCGGCGCCCTCCATCCTTCGCGGCCCGGTGCAAGCCACTGTCCCCTCCCCCAGCCCTGACCTACTGCCGTTGTGCTGCACCCCACACCCTCCATGGCCCCGTCCTGCCGCCATCCCCTACCCTTTCCTCCTCCGATCCTTACGAGCCGCTCAGTGGAAAAAAAAATAAAAGGATAGCTGCACTATACGGAAGAACGAAAAAAAAAAAATTACATATTGAAGATGCGATTTCTTCTAAAACCATACCTCCAGCATGCGGGTTTATTTTTTATTTTATTTTTGCCATCTCACTTTAAAATCACATGTTGAACATGCGATTTCAAGTTTGGAATCGCATGTTCAACATGCGATTCCGCCACATAATTATAATAGTTTTAGAAATAAATTTTTAAAAAATAATATTTTTAGAATTAATTATTTAAAAAATAATATTTTTAGAATTAATTATTTAAAAAATAATATTTTTTAAAAAATATTTTTATATTTTTTTATTTATTATTTTTAAAAATATTTTTTAAAATTTATTTTTTAAATTACTGTCCATGTCGAAATCATCAGATCAATGGTGATTTTACGGACACCTTAACATTGACGTGTCCATTAAAAATGAACTCACCGACCCAAGCGACGACTTCATGATTTTTTTTTCTCATTCATGATAGAGTTTTTTTTTAGTTTGCATACCTCGGGCGGCCGAGTCCCCGTCGGTCACCACCGCCCCCATGCCCCCTCCCCTTCTTTCGTTTGTGGATAGAGGATAGAGGGAGGAGGACCGCCATCATCCCCCCCAAGCCAGTCGGGTCCCAGCCGGCCACCACCACCCCCTCGCCCTCCGTCCGCCAAAAAAAGAAAAAGAAAAAGAAAAAAGGCTCTACCTCCCCTCCGCCCCCGCCCCCAGTATCCATCACCACCGTCCGGTTACCACTGCCCCCCATGCCCTCCTCCCCCTCCATCTACCAAAAAAAAAAACGCTCTCCTCCCCTCCGTCCCCACCCCCATGCCCCTCCCACACCCCCACCACCCGCCTCCCCTCCCCCTCCATCTCTGCTGCACTACAAAAAATAAAAATAAAACTAAAAATAAAACCCTCCCCCCCACACCCCGCGCACCCGCCTCCCCTCCATCTGCTACACCCAGAACAAAAAAAAAAAAAAAAAAAAAAAAAAAAAAAAAAAAACTCCCCCACTTCCAACCCCCCCCACCCCCCTTCCCTCGGCCTGGGTCCTCCGCTCGTGTACCCCACCCCTCATAGCGTTCATGGCTCCTCCTCCCTCTACCCTCTATCCAGGAACAAAAATGAAAAAAAAAAAAGAAAGAAGAAGTTGAAATCACCGGTTGAACCAGCAAGTTCACCGAACTCGCCATTTGGGCCGGCGAGTTCGGTGAACTAGCCATTTCAAATGGCGATTTCATCCAGCCACGGTAAATATATATCTATACATTAAAGTACAAGTATGTGGCCTTCCAATACGCCACATGTCAAGTTTTTCTTCTTCCTTTTTTTTTTGCCTTTTGGCTCGAGCCCTCTTGAACCTTTTTGAGACTTCGCGTTATTTACCTACTCCCTGCACTCCTCGCTTCTACCTCCCGCCGCTCTCCACCATTGACTTTCTCTCCATCATGACCGGCGTCGGTCTTTCTCCTCCAATCTCCCTCGGATATTTTTCTTCCCCTCCATTATCTTTTTTCTATGGTAGCTTTTCTTTTCTTTTTTTGCTTCGAGCCCTCATAGACATCGTCCACTTGGGATGGCACAATCGGCCGCAACCTGGGCCTGACGCAGCAGGGGCGGGGTGTGGGAGAGAGGCGGTGGGAGGAAGGGAGGGAAAGGGTTTTGGTGGTCGCATGGAGCAAGGTGCAACATGGACGGCGGTGGGGCAGCATCGTAGTGGGGGTGGCGCGAATGACTGTGACCTGGGCCTCACGGTGGGGGTGAGGATGGGAGTGGGGGTGGGGGTGGGGGAGGGGCGGTGGGAAGAAGAGAAGGAAGGGGAAAAAAAATAAAATAAAGGGTGCTGCCTCCTCTTCCCTGTAGGGGTGGTCGCATGGGTTAAGGGAGGCACCGAGGGTCGGAGAGGGGTGGCGAGGGGGGTTGGTGGCGCCAGAAAAGGGGAGGGGGGTTGGTGGTCATACGAAGATGGGTACGACATGGATGATGGATGCAGCGCAGACGGTGGTGGAGCACCGCTACGGTGGGGGCGGTGCAGACAACCACGATCGGAGCCTCACACGGCGGGGGTGGGGGGTGGGGGGTGGGAGGAAGGGAAGGGAAGGAGCGAAAAAGAAAAAAAGAAAAAAAAAAGGTAGAGAGAAGAAAAAAATTAATAATAATTTAAAATATTTTATAATTTAGAAAAAATAATATTTTAAAAATAAAAGTATGGAAGAAATAAGGGATGAAAATAATATTTTTTATAAAAATATTATTTTTTTAAAAAATAAAAATATTATTAAAAATAATTTATAATATTTTAAAAATTAAAAAAATAATATTTTAAAAATAAAAGTAGGAAAGAAATAAGAGAGAAAAATAATATTTTTATAAAAAAATATTATTTTTAAAAAATAAAATATTATAAAAATAATAATAATATGTTGGTGTAAAATTTGGTTGACATTGGATCGAGCTGGAGTCGAGAAAGACGAGGTCGCCATCGATGATCTGCAAAATAAAGTTTCATCCAGAGTTGGTGGTAGTGGCTCCGATAGGATCTTCTGACGGTCAAGTTAGCTCTTCTAGCCAACAGAAATGGAGTACTCAGAGAGAAGTTCGGCAGAGTTTTGGAAAGGAAAAGAAAGCTTAGAGAAAATGTATCTGGAGGATCTCTTTTTATAGACGGAGCTTGTTGTAATTATCCTGATAAATGACCGTCATAATTATCTTGATAAATGATAATCATAATTATCCTGATAAATAATAATTATAACCGTTCAGCAGTGGAATCGTCTGTAGGAATCCATCTGAAGGAACAATCCGGAAGGAGTTTGGCTTCCGTAGGAATCCGACTGCTGAAGAAATCCGAAAGAAGTTCGGCTCCCATAGAAGTCTGATTGAAGAAAAAATTCGGAAGAAGTTCGGCTCTCGTAGAAGCCCGACTGAAGGAGAAATTCGGAAGAAGTTCGGCTCCCGTAGAAATCCGACTATTGGAGGAGTCCGGAAGGAGTTCAACTCCCATAGAAGTTCGACTGAAGGAGAAATTCGGAAGAAGTTATGCTCTCGTAGAAGTCCGACTGCTGGAGGAGTCCGGAAGAAATTTGGCTTCCATAGAAGCCCGATTGGAGGAGAAGTCCGGAAGAAGTTCGACTCCCATAGAAGTCCGATTGCTAGAGGAGTCCGAAAGAAGTTCGGCTTCTGTAGAAATTCGACTGAAGGAGGAATCTGAAAGAAATTCTACTCCCATAGAAGCCCGACTACTAAAGAAATTTGAAAGAAGTTCGGCTCTCGTACAAGCTCGACTGAAGGAGAAATCCGAAAGGAGTTCGGCTCTCGTACAAGCTCGACTGAAGGAGAAATCCGAAAAGAGTTCGACTCTCGTAGAAGTCCGACTGAAAAAAAATCTAGAGAAGTTCGGCTCCCATAGAAGTCCAATTATTGGAGTCCGGAAGAAGTTTGGCTTCTGTAGAAGTTCGACTGAAGGAAAAATTTGAAAGAAGTTCGGCTCCCGTAGAAGCCCGACCGTTGAAGAAGTTCGGAAGGAGTTTGACTCCCATAGAAGTTCGACTGAAGAAGAAATCCAGAAGAAGTTCGACTCTCGTAGAAGCTCGACTAAAGAAAAAATTCGAAAGAAGTTCGGCTCCCATAGAAGTCCGATTGCTGGAAAAATTCGAAAGGAGTTCAGCTCTCATAAAAGTCCGACTGAAGGAGAAGTTTGGAAGGAGTTCAGCTTTCATAGAAGCTTGACTGCTGGAGGAATCCAGAAGGAGTTCGACCGCTGGAGAAGTTCGATTGGGTTCGGAGTCCAGCTGGAGAAGTTAGGCCACTGAATGAGTTCAGCCACTGGAGAAAATTCGGCTGCTGAGGAGAGAATTTCTGATCGAAGCTTTTTCGTGATTACTAGCTGCATTAGGCTAAGTACTAGACTAGACTTCGACGGAAGTAAGATTTATCCCCAACATAATATATTTTAAAAATACTAATTTATTATTATTTTAAAAAAATAACATATCACTTTCTAATTTTAAAAATAGTAACATACTAATTTATTTTTTAAAAAATAATATTTTTTTAAAATCTGAATTGATCCATTGGATCATATTAAACCTAATAAATTATTCATAAATAAGATATAGTTCTCTATTAATTTGAAAGTCAAATCTCTACATTGAATAGCCTTCGAAAGTTTACAAGATACTAATGATGAAGTATATCGCTTTCTGTTCCCCTGCTTTTTCCTTCAAATTTCTCTCCCTCGATTGGGAGGATGGTGGCGGGGGCACCATGGACAAGCAAGGGGGTGAGCGATAGAATCGTGCCCTTCCATCCTTCGAAAGAAAGCTAATTTTGATAGTATTTTTTCTAAACATTTTTTTTAAATTTTTTTTGATTATTATTTATTTGGTGTTTAATTAGTTTTTTGGATTATATAAAGAATTGAGAATGATGGTGTTCTGAGCATTCGGCAGGTAAGGAATCAAGAAAAGATAAGTACTAATTTTTTTTTTTGTTGATCTAAAATCTGTCAAAATGGTGAACTAATTTTAATCTCTTTTTTCTTTATTTTTTATTCACTATCTTGTTGTATTAATATTTTTTAAAGATTGGATAAGGTTGTAAATCTTTTCTTAAATGATGGTTTTCTCTAGGATTGGAAGGCTATGACATTACAAGCAACAACCTCCTATGAATCTGATGAGAAAAAAATAGTTATAAATTTTTTCAAATATTTTTCAGCAAAATCTTTCTAACCCGTTTAAGCTTTCATATCCATTAAATAATCTATCAATGAAAGTAGAGGGTTGCTGCAAACGTAGCAGCAACCCTTTCAAAACCCTCTCAGATGATATTTTTATACTACAAAACTGATGAAAGGCTCTTCTAAACATATTCTCTCCTGCTTTTCTCGCCACTACCTTCCGTGGGTCTTCATCGTTGAAAAAGAGAAAAAAATTGAATAGCCTATATAGAAAAAGATTTAGTCTTTTAAATTTTCTATTATTTTATTATATTTATTAATTTTTTTTAAATTTTTGTTATACTTTTTTGTTCATGGGAGTGTCAATCGGGTGGAAGGCTCGAAGCGGGCGAATAAAAAAATTTAAATCCATCTCAACCGGATGGGAGGCTTGAATAGATGAGGTAACTTTTATCTCCCTCTCTATAAAATTTATTAAAATATATTATTTTTTATAAATTAGTTATTATTATTTGGTAGTTACAAAAATTTATTATTATCTTAATGTTGATTTGATTGTATGATTAGATAGCTTGAAGATAATTAAATGATAAAAAAAATATTAGTATATATTTTATTTAATAATTATAAGTCCTACTATCTTAGAGTCTAATAATAAAAGTTACATTTATGGTATCGATAATTTTTTTTATTAGAAAATTTTTTTAAAATTTTTTATATTGGTATGTTTTTAAGAAAAATAGCTACTATGGAAGCATTTTGTCAAGATTGAATGCTTCATTCTTTTTTCTTTGGATTGATTTAGATTCATTAATTTTAAACTTTTAGTTATTATAAAATTAAAAAAAAAATACTACTTTGAATAAGCGTCAATATTTCATTTTAGTTATGGAAAGTCAGTTACTATGAAAAAGTTTTCTATGAGGAGGTAACAACTGTTTATAGAGAAGTGCTCATAAAGAAAGATAAATATTGCTTTCTTTCTTTATTATTTTTATGATTCAATAGCAAAAAATTTTAGGAGTCATTTATAAATCCATCATATCTTTTGTTCACCAACTTATGTTGATATATATTTTTCTTTTAGGATCTACAATAAGTATAGAGGATGGAAGCGTCGAGTGCCTTTCAATATTTCATATCGATTTTGTGAAGTTAGTTACAGTAAGACAGTCTTCTTTTTTTTTGGTATTTTACTTTTGACTAATACTTACATTTTATTTGCATATTGTTGATGCTTTTTAATTATCAAAAGTAACACTACTTTTTTTTAATTATTATATATAAATATTAAAATTAAAATGATGAATACATTTGGAGGAATTAAATGGTATCTTTCTTCATTGCTATTTAAATGTATCTTAGAACCAAATTTAGTCTAATAAATCATAAGAATCTTTTGTTATTTGAAATATATAATGTAAAATTTGATCTGAAATTTTGAATGAGCTATGCATGTGAGTACACATTATTTTTTTTTTTTATATACTTATTTACAGGATACCAATAAAGTACGAATATTAGTATATGATATATTTAATTAGTGTATTATATTTGATGAGGTAAGAAAGATTCCACATTTATTGTACTTGATATCTTATTTAAAATTTATTTTTAATTTTTTTATATTTTTAATAATATTTGATTGAAAAAAATAGATTTTTGGATCTTTTTATGCATAAATTTTTTAATTATAAATAAATATATGGATCATGAAATTCATATTAATTTTGATCACGAAAGATGAATCATCTTAGAATGCTTCCATATTAATTTACCATTTAATCCAAGTCAAATAAACAATCTCATTTTTAAAATAGTTTTATATTTTATAATTATTTTTTTTGAATTTTTTAGATTGATTTAAGAATTTATGTCTAAATGTATAAAATATATAGATTTATTATATATAGTTGAAAAATACTAAAAAATTAAAAAAAATTGATTGTATTAATGGGATAACACTAATTCATTAAAAAAAATTATTTTTTAATATTTTAAGATTAATTTTAAGATTTTATATATAAATTTATTATATATGATCCAAAAAAAATGTAAAGATCAATATAAATAAAATTGATAGTTTTGGTTGTATGAAATTATAATATATGCATATATATTATTAAAAAATAAATTTAAAATTATGAATTATATTTTTTTAATTAATTTTAATATTTAATATTTAATATTTAAAATTATGGATTATTTTTCAATCATTTTGATTCATATTTTATTGTGGAACTCAATTCAGTAATATTCTTTTTTAATATTTATATTTTTTTTAAGATGGAGGAGTTATGATAGATGAAGACTAGCATGAATGCAAGTTCAATAGCTAATAAAAATATTATATATTATATTATATAAAAAATTTATATATTAATAAAATATTTTAAATTTTTGTTTTGACTCAAGATAAATTCTGTCGTAAAGCACGAGTTACACACTAGTTTGGAAATAAGTTTCGAACTATCATATTTTTAAAATTAATTAATAAAAAATAATAAAAGAAAAAAATATCCTATATTTTTTTGTGAGGAATAAGTGAACTTCCTTAATGGAACAGCTCAACTTTTCCTAGAAGAGCTTCAGAGTGATTTTACTAGAGAGCTAGAGATTAGGGCGGCATAGCATATCATATTTGTTTTATCAAAAACAGAAAATCTTTGGGACATCCGGGCAACCAACGAGACTCATCTTGAAACGGGCTTTGGTCCAAACTAGGGAATTATGGATGTGTTGTCGATGGTTTGACCTCAATTATTTGGGACATTTGGAACTCTTCAACCACTTGAATGGCAATCCATGCTGTATCACTTAGGAACCTCCACCCCCCAGCTTTTTTAAGATCAATTTTGATGGCAGTGTGAGAGGTTTCAAAGGTGGTGCAGACTTTATCATTCGTAACACTGACTCTAAATTTATGGCTATTGATGGGTCTCACCTTCTCGATTATACTGTACCTATAGCTAAGCTATGGATAGCTTGGGTGAAAGTATCTTTTGCAAGGTTAGTGGAGGGTGATTCAACTACGATTATCAACTGGTTGCGGAAGCAACTGACGATCGAAGCTACTCACCCTCTTCTTAGCGATATTTGGTGCCTTGTTTAGGATTGCTTCTTGATCGAGATCAAAAATATTTACTGTGAGGCTAACGATGTAGCTGATTGGATGGCCTCTTTTATGGCTGAGCACTCTGAAAGAGCTGTATGGATCGAGATAACTAAAGTGCCGCAGACATTCCGAGATATTCTTTTTTCTGATCTTTTTAACTATATTCATACTCGCAATTTATGAGTGCTCCATCTTATCAATAATAATAATAATAATAATAATAATAATTGATATTCTTTCGTGGCATAAACCATTGGATCGAATTTTATATGGCTTTCAAAGCATGAAGGCTATCCCACAAGATTAGCCCTCTCTAAATCATCGAAAAGTTCTTTGCTCACCGGGTGAGCTTTCACACTCACCGTCCGTGGTGATTGGCTCACACACGGGCTCAGATAAATTTTTTTTTTTATAAGATGCCATGCTTTTTTCCTATTTGGACCCGTTCAATCACTGTGGGCGATGAGCGCAAATGCTCACCGCCGAGCAAAGTATTCCCCTAATTCATAAGATTTGCCTACTCTAATTTAACATAAGGCTAGAGAGAAACCATACTGGAGATTGAAGTAGGGTCAGCTGTTAGGAATTATTTGTGTGCGATTTTTAAATCTAATAGGGAAATCAAAGGATGGAATGTCTTTATAATTATTATATAATAGTGCCAACAAGAGATATCAAGCTACTTCAGTAGGAGTTGCAGGTGTGGATGATGGTCAAACAAATATCATCTTATCATTGGCCCAAGCCAATACCATAGCTTGTCTTGTTCCACACAATTATATTTATCATTTAAGCAATTGTTGCTTGCAATTTCATTGATTATTTTTGCTGTCGATGAAGATAAAATCAAGACCCTAAACTACCAAGTAAGAGTGCTCATAAGCATCTCTCTCTGGATGTGTGTAGGAGTATGAAATCATCATACACGCCTGTAAAGAACCTTGACCTTTTAGCACCTGAGAAAACCGATCATGCAGTAAATACAGGCTGTTAATATGACCACGACGCATAGATCGGACGTACTCGGGTTAGACCAAAACAGCCTGACCAGATAAATAAAATTACAATTGATTGCATTAATAATATCCATGTCATGTATACCATGAAATCATATAATGCGACAAGGCAGTTCAAAAATGAGATGAGCTGGAAGGCTCAGAGCACATGATGTAAGTCTTCTAGGCTGATTTTCCTTTAGAACATTAGGCTTCGCCTTCTTTTGCCGCTGTACTATGCCCTGAAAAGAACCTGCCCTTGATTAGATATAGACGCAAGATGAGAAATATGTGTGATCAGAGATCAAAAGTAAGCTCTTATACCTTGAGACAAATGGCATATCATCCACATATTGCTTGACGGATATGGCACGGCAAAAGAAATCGCCAATTCATAATATAATCCCCTACATGTGACCAATTTGGTATATCAATTCTCCTTCCACTTGTTGACATACCTGAGGAATGCCATAGCTGGGCTATCCCTTGGTTGGGCCCGAACACGTGTTGACCGCCTGAGCACAGCCTCCTCAAGCAGGATTTTTTGAGCAACATCTTTTGATCTCTTCTGTAATGCCATACTGTGGATAATATATCATTGTCAGCTCGATATATGTACAATTTGATAAAGAAAATATAAGGTGATGCTGAATCTATAGCCCGTTTATGTTAGAAGATAGAATGCATCAAGAATGGAGTGCTTCCAAGATAATATAGCGCTATGATGTCTCAATGCCAATAGGCAGATTTGATGGGAATGAGACATAGGAAATGATCAATTGGACACGCATTTTGCATATGCAGGCAGCAAAAATAACCCACAAATTAAGTTTGTAGGTTTGCTGGAAAAATAAAATTTATCAAGAAAGCTGTAGAAGTAGAAATATATAAAGTTTTGTTTATTTATACAGCAACTTTGTTTCAATAAGTTCAATCTTTTTCTACAAAACAATGAAATGAGAAGATTCACAAGGTTTAATCAAGCTTGCTAAGTTCATCACGCACAAAAACACCTGACATGCAATTAACAAAAAATGCATGTGTGTGACAAATCACTTACCAATCAGGAGATCAGTGGATGACAACTAAGGCTCCTAAATCCATGATAAGAAATGGAAATGCACCCTTTTCCTTCTTTGAACACAAAACCGCTCACCAGGATGCAAATGTCTGCACAATGCAGCTGGCTGATTTGCCGTCGGGCCTGTCTGGCCTTCAAATATTGGCAGTTGAGTGTCACAAATTTATTTTGCTTTTGCATGGCCTAGTAATTGTGGAAGTTGAGTTACATAGACAAGTCAGCTTACTACCCTTTTGGTGACCTTCCCCCTGATGACTAATGCAATGCCATGAAAAATTGCTTAAGACAAAAGAAGGAAAAGTAGAAGATGAAAGAAAATTATTATTTCGTCAAAGGAGAAAGGACTTCAACAATTGCACCAGTTTGCAGATAAGAGATTCAAGCTCCATGTTCAGTCAAAGGGAGTCATAGATTAAATGCCAATGAAGAGGGATGGTTCTAAAGTTTCAGACATCTCTACATATCCAGCATATCTATTTTCAAGAATAAGCAAGGAAACTCTATAACAAAGAAATAGAAACCCGATAAACTCTGGATCCTTCTAATACGATCTTCCATATCCCAATTGGCACAGTAGTTTGACTGAACAGTTAGGCACATGATGAAGCTTGACGGTGGGTGCAAAACCCTTGTGTTATGAAAACCTCCTGTATCTATTGTGTTAATTCCCTCGCTGCATGGAGGAAAACAATAAAAGAGAAGCAATTTGACCTAAAGAGCTCAATGACCTTTTGTTCGATCACCCCATGAACTCATATCATTATCAAATAAGATGCTCCTTGAGATTTCATCATCCTCAATTTTCATATGCCTAAAGAAGAGCCATGTAGCTTCCTCTACAAGGCAATTAATAGGTTTCCTGATTAAGATCCTACCTGAAGAACTAGTCCACTACCATCATGGTTAAATCATAATTCATAATACTTATCCAAACTAAGGTCTTTACAGACTCTCTTCCATGGATGACCTACAACAAGTATAGATAGATTATGCTGTCCATCGTTGGTCAAGAGCACATAAGACAAGTGCAGACATGCTCTCCTGTGCCCTCCTTGTGAATTACCTTATTTGACAATAATTTATTGCAGAATAAGGCTTAAACAAAATATTCATTTGTCATGATCGCTTCAATAACATGTTCTTTTTCCAAAGAACTAAAACAGCTTTTTCGTGGGTTTAAGTTCAGTAGGAAATGTCACATATGGCTCACTCCCCTTACACAGCCAACTGGTAAGACCATTGAGTCTTCAAATATCAACAGCTGATCTGATCATCTTCCCTAATGATGAAGCATTACCCAGTATCATATCATCTTCCTCATGATCGTCAAATTTGATGCATATATGTACACCTTGAATGGCGTAGCATGACCTAGAAACTTCAATACTAGCTTTTACACAAAGGAAGTCCACTAAAAGTTAAGCCGAGCATATATTGAAATAAAATGTCATACCCCCAACTCTTGCACTTGTACATTTTAAACCCCTACCAAATAGCCATTTTCAGTTTAAGAAACGGGAAAATAAAAGAATATAAGGGAAAAATGCATCACCTTAAAAATTCATTTAAAAGGTGAAATTTCTAATATCAATCCATAAGAACTTGATATAATGTTATTTAGTAAACAAATCTATCATTTATTTCTCACAGAATTTTAAGCATAAATGATTTAGTTATCCATGCATTTCCATCAGTTGATTTCCTATAAAATTAAATAATTATATCATTCACAAGTAGTAATACTGTTAAAGATAGCTAAAAAATTGTATCAAAGAGGAACAAATGGCATGAAACTTCGGAACTACATGACTAGCAAACCTTAACATATATTTGAAAACCAGAAGACACAAAAGAAGAATATTTGAGTTACTTAGAATCAGATATACCTTATTCTATGATAATACTTCTCCAACTGTCTCTGAAGGGCTCTCTCCCTTTCACCTTTTGGATTTAGCGAGCCCATAAGTGCATCAAGCTGATTATATTTAAAGTACGTAGATCAGCATCATAAAAGCCAATAAAGAGATTTAGAAAGATAGTGGCACATGTGTGTTGAATGAATTACCTCTTCCTTGGTACTATAGTAGCCCCACTGCTTATGGTCTGAACTTTCAACAAAAAGTCTTCCTTCATGCCTGAAGAACCAATACCTATTGTAGTTTCGATCTTTCCCTAATGATGTAGTCCGTATGGATAATTTCTCTAGCTCCCTTTCAAGATGCAGTTCCTGTGGCATAGGTATTTTAACATTGTCAACAGAGAAAAGGGCAGGACTCTGGCCAGGGCGTGTGTGCAGACACACATGCACGCGCACGCACGTGTGCACACACACACACGCACGCACGCACGTGCACGCACACACACACACACACACACACACACACACACAGAGATGTATATATGTACCCGGTCTTCTTCAGGTTTCTTCTCCCGAACCTCTTTCTCTTTATCCTTCCGTCTTCTCTGTCCCTTCATATTATCCTTGGTACCAGACAAATACTTTACTTTCTCTGTGCAACCTCCATCATCCTTCCTCATCTTATTTGAAGTTTCCCTAGAGTTTGACATATCATACTTACTACCCCTGTTAAGATCATCAAAATGAAAAGTTGCATTCCCCACCAATATCTAGTACTGCATAGGACAATCGTCAACTAATTCTGATGGGGTAAAGATAAGGATTTGCATACCAATTTTCTGAAATATGGTTGTTCTTAGATGAATGAATCTTCTTAGTTTGTCGCTGTAAAACAGAAATGCATGAGTTTTCTTTGCCGTTCTCCACAATGTGTCCTTGATCCATTTCTTTGACACTGGTATCTTCTCTTTTCAGATGCTGCTCTTCTTTCTTCTTTCTAGCTTCCGCTCTTCTTGTGGCTGCAAGCACCTGCTGCTGTTCAATGCAGTCATCTAACTTCTCTCTAACAGCATCGGTTGAAAGAACCTCTGAAACCAATTCTCGGAGAATTCCCAGTTTTATATTGATGTCAAGAAGACCATAATGCCCCCGTTTTATGGTTGTCACATGGCTTGATAATTCTACTCTATCTTCCATCTCCAAGAAGTCACATAAATATTCAGTCCAGTTGGTTAGTGTAATCTGAAGAAAATGGGTAGAAGAAGTTAGATTACACTTTAGAATCTGAAATATAAATCTGTTAGCTGGATATAGAGGCTGATACTCCACAGATGAAATATTGCATTATATATATCATGTTTCCAAAAAAGTAAAACAAATAAATTCACCTTTGATTTCTGCTTTTTGTTCTGTATAGCCATGAAATAGTCACTTTCATCTTTAATAAGCAGGCGGACAATTGCAGAATGCAATTCCACAATGAGCATAAGATCACTGTCCTTGTAGCAGATTGCATTTTCAAAATCCTCAAGAGAAAATGGCCACAAATGCAACAACCTGCTAAAAGAAGAGCAAAAATCCCAAACAATAAGGAGGTCACCAACACAATCCACAGGCACATGAAAATCTGTAGACGGAGTAGGGCGATCTGCGAAAACAGGATCATCTGCAGCAGGCTGCACTAAGAGGTCATCAATTGGGTATTTAACTGGCTTTTCTTTCACCTTTTCTTCCTCTGCAAATTTAGGGACCACGTAAACAAGTGATATGAGAATTTTCTTTTCAAGATATTTAAACCCAGAAAAAGGATAAAATAAGGAACTAAACAAGTAGTAGATCTTAGGATGCAGTTCAAGAACTGCACCAAAATCTAGCTAAACAAAACAAATTAAAGTTTCTTCCATGTACCTTTCTTTAATTTTTTCTTGATCATATCCATGCCTTCCAAATTTTCATTTTCAGTTTCTTTCCTTTTCTTGTTGATTTTGTTATCTCCAGCATTCTGAGGACAGCATGAATTTTAAAATACTACATAAATGTGAGCCAACTAGCACAGGGATCCGGATAGAGTATTACCAGAATATTTTTTCTTCTTGCATTCTTGTGTTCTTTGCCATTTTGAATGGTAAGCTTATCCCTCAATTCTCCAGGAAGTTCAGTGGAAATCCCATGCTGCTTTGCGAGCTTTTCATGAACCAGCCATGGGGCACTTTTTGAAGTTGATTCTCTAATAAACACTTTCAGTATATTCCTACTAAATGGTGGTTTCTTCCGTATCAGATCTTCAGCTTTTATTATTGAAGTGTCAGTTACTTTCTTATCATTATCAACCCAACCCACTTTGTATTGCATGGTGTCTCCATCATCTAAAATCTTCAAGATTTTGCATGCACAAAAAGACTGTTCTTTCCTCCCATGCAATTCTAACCCTTCAAACAGACATTCTTGTAACTTAGTGTAAATTTCATTGACAAGATCTTTTAAACTGAGAGTACCTGCAAAACCAATAGTGCCACTGATGAAATTACATTAAGTGGAGCAAATACACATTTTGCAAAAATCAGTTATTCCAAATCAAAAGGCAGGAGAACATGATTCATGACATGATACAACAAAAGGCACTCGAGGTTAGGGCAAGATATCCTTATGCAAGCACACTTGTAAGACTATTTGCTAATGCAGAAGAAGGATCTCTTCAACAAGAAACCATCTGTTTTGTTATTAACCCAAACTCTTGTCTTCAATTTTGGACCAAGGGAGAATGAAAACAATTTTGCACCAATGGTAAATGAAAACAATGATTACCCTCTCAAAATGAAAATCAACACCATTGATTATAATCCATGCGGTGTAAAATGTGTAGAAACTAAAATTATTTATTTAGAAGGTCTCTTGCCTATGAATCAACCAGACAATGAATGAGAGCAACATGGCCAGTGAGCAAAAGTTTATTCTAGACTGTATAATTCAAACCATTGAAATTGATCTATACACTTTAAAATATATACAGATCAAAATATAGCTGACTTGGATACCCCTAGACTATAAAATCGAATTAAAACACAGTATCATACCATGAAAATTGTGCATTTTTGGATCATATCGATGCACAGGTAAAAGACCTCAAAAATAGTGGTTTCGGTTTCTGGTCAATTTAGATGAAGAAATCATGATGAATTGTATCGATCTTCATTTTGTGAGGGCCAGCATTGATTTTCATTAGAGATATTTGAGGCCAAATGCTCAACTTCGATATCGAATAACCAATATTAAAGAAGTCCAGTTAACGACTCCATAAATTATAAAATTATAAATAAAACATTTTACATTAAAAATTCAGGAATTGCTACAGGCACTTGTATGAGTGCACATAGTGGTGCGCTCCACCATAAATCCAACACGTCTGATCTTAAAAAAATTAAAATAAAATAGTTAAAGTAAACCAAATGAAACCAGTTTCAAAGCTTTCAACTTCTTTCCAAAAAAGGAAAAACCCTCATTCCTTCCTGTCTTCTTCTGCTTCCCCTCTTTTCCACCTGCCAATATCTTTGTTTCCACAGTTCTCCATGGCCAATAACTGGAAACGCCCCTCGACCACCACCCAGTGGCAGTCCCTTGAACCCCCTCAGTGAAAATTGGACATCATCACCACTCGCCATCTTCGGCCCTCCCTACGAAGACCTATCTCCACATATCTTAGTTCTTTATGGGGAAAGAACAAAATAAAGGAAATTAAGGTCCTTTTCAAGGGCTTCCATTCCATATGATTTCTCTTTGTTTTTCAAATTCCCCATGATAAACACAACCCCATCTATTCATCAAACCTAAATTATTTTTAACACAAAACAAAAAAAAGATTCTTATTTCCATTTCAAGGGATGAATTTATCATGCTTTCCTATAAAGAAAAGGAGAACAATCCAAGGTAACCCAAATAGACCTACAACCTTGTAGAATAAAAATAAATGGAGCCTTCAAGTAGATCTCTAGCTCTCCAAAGATAATAATGATGTAATACTATCATAAAAAGGGAAGCTATGATTACATACTCTAAGATGAGTAGCTGACACATTGCAAAGAAAATGTTCGAAGGGTAATGTACATTTCAATAAAAAAAATAAAAAATAAAAAAATTAATGTGCCTAGTAATCGCTCTGGAAGACTAAAAGATGGAGTTTAATCACAATTTTATCTCTAATTAAAATTTCATTTCAAATGCCTCAAATCTTGGATGTCTCTCAAATTTGAGCTTTTGAAAGCCTCTAAAACAGAGAGTGGGGATTCAATAACAGATGGCAGTGAGGGCCCATCTCTGTCATGAAAAAAAAAATAATAAGACAAATGTTTGGTGGAGACTAGGGATGGTCTCTGGTGAAAGACAGAAGAGGCTGACAACAAACGAAATCTTGAAAGCGCATGTGAGATCAAGAGGGAAGAGGAGGAAGGAGACTTGTATGCTAGGGGACAAGGAAAAGGGATGAGAGAAGGAAGGAGATAGCAAAGAAAGAGAGAGATCATACACACACACATAAATATATACACACATATGCAAACGTACGTACGTACGTACGTACGTACGTACGTACGTATGTATGTATGTATGTATGTATAAGGAAGACGGAGCACAAATGCAAACTGGTTTGAGCAGTAAATCAACTTTCACCTTGTTAAATATTTTAAGGCTGGATGCTTGTCCAGATTCTACAGTGTAGCATTCTCTTAAAATTCACATACAAAAAACCAAAAAGTAAAACCACACATACAGATCATCATATTTCTTCCACCATATACAGCTCACATTCGGAACATGTTTGGCTTCAGTATTTGTCACACTTATCAACCAAGTGAAAAACTACTGTACCTAGTAAAACTTCTCCCTTTTTCGGTTGACTAATTGAACCATTTATGACAATCTATGCAAGCACATGCATATAAATAACATCATAACTAGTCAAAGATCCGCGCATTGCACAGGATGGATAATTACGGCATGTAATTATTAAAATTTTTTAATAATAAATTTTTATAATAAATATTCTTTAGCTTTTCTTTTTTTAATATTTTATTTTATTTTATTTATTATATGTATATTATATTTTTTTATTATTTTATAAAATAATATTTTATTATTTTTTCTTCTTTCTTCCTATTTTCGTACCTTCTACGCGCCCATCGGTGCCGACATGCCCATCGGTGCCGCCGCACCCTCTTATTGCCCCACCAGAGCTCTCCTTCTCTCTCGGCAAATGTCGATCCCGATCACACTCCTGCCCCCTCTCTTCTTCTCATACCTTCTCCGCACTCCCCTTTGCCGCCCCACCCCTTTGCCGCCCCACAATCGCTCTCCTCTCTCGGCAAACGCCGATCCCGATCGCACCCCCCAGCGCCCCTGTCGATACCGCTGCCCCGATGCCACCACTAAAAGAAGAGAGAGAAACTCTCTCTCTTCTTTTTTTCTTTTCTTTTTTTTCTTTTTTTGCTTTTTCTTTTCTCTTTTTTACTTCCTTTTCACAAAATAATATTTTTTCTACCTTCCTGTTCTCATACCTTCTCCGCACCTGCCGGTGCCGCCCCACCACGGCTCCCCTTCTCTCTCGACAAACGCGATCGCACCCCCATCCCTTCACTGCTTCTCATACCTATTTCGCGCTTGCCGATGCCGCCCTACCACTGCTCGCCTTCTTTCTTAGCAAACGTCGATCCCAATCGCACCCCCCAACGTCCTTGCTGGTACCACCACCCCCAGCACCACCACTGAAGGAGGAGAAAGAAACTCTCTCTCTTCTTTTCTTTTCTTCCTTTTTTTCCTTTTCTGTTCTTCCCATAACTATTATTTTTTTCCTCAATTTTTGATCAGCACTCACCTTTCCTCGGTTTCTTGCCTGCCGAATACTCAGAACACCACCAATCTCAATTTTTTGTATTATACAAAAAAACTAACTAAACACCAAAAAAATAATAATTAAAAAAAAATTTAAAAAATATATTTAGAAAAGAAACTATCAAGCTCATTTTTCTTTTGAAGGACGAAAGGGCTTGGTTCCGCTGCCCACCCCCTTGCTCGCCCATAGTGCCCCCACCACCATCCCCCAACCGAGGGAGATAGAAAATCAAAAGAAGGGGCAGGAAGAATGAAAAGTGATATACTTCATCATCAGTATCTTGTAAACTTTCGAAGGCTATTAAATGCAAAGATTTGGCTTTCAAATCAATGGAGTATCGTACTCTATTTGCGGATAAATTTATTAGATTTGATCTGATTTGATCCGATGGATCAATTCAAATCTCGAAATATATTATTTTTAAAAAATAATAAAAATATTATTTTTAAAAAATAATAAAAATATTATTTTTAAAAAATAAATTAGTATGTTATTATTTTTAAAATTAGAAAATGATATGTTATCTTTTTAAAATAATAATGAATTAGTATTTTAAAAAAATATTATTATTTTTTATAATATTTTATTTTTTAAAAATATTTTTTAGAAAAATGCTGTTTTCATATGTTATCCCTTCCCTACTTTTATTTTTAAATATTATTTTTTTTAATTTTTTAAAATACTATTTATTATTATTTAAAAATAATATTTTAAATTATTATTATTAATAAAATAATAATATTTTTGAAATAATCAATTCCACGTGGTACAACTAAAGTTATCTGAGATGCTGAGGTGGCAACACCACAATACTCCTCCACAGAGTATTGTTATATATATATATATATATATATATGATCTATGTGGCTCTTTTGTAAATTATTCATTCTTTTGGATTCTAAAAGACATTTGTCAAAATTGAAATTGAGCTTTTCAAGTTCTGAGAAAAGAAAAGGCTTTATAATATTATTGGAGAAATTTAAAGAAGTTAATTTGTTTACTAATTTGTCTATTCTAAAACTTAAATCTCACAAATGTTTAGAATGCCAATAAGCAATATATTATCTATTGCACTTCGAATGATATGATACATCAGCATTATCTTCTTTTTTTTCTCTAAAGAATAATAATTTTTTGAGTATTTCATCATAATACCACCAAAAGTGATCCATCTAGAGATTCCAAATATATGTTTCAATGATATCTAATTTATTTTCTAGAGTTGTTTTTTGTTTTATTTTTCTAAAGGTTCCTGTATTTATCTTAAGACTGACAATTCAGATACTGTCAAAGCTAAAACTCCTTTAGTGGCCCAATTGAAGCTAAAACCAAATCAACTTTTCAAGCCTTGCATAATTTGCTTACAGAATGTGGGGTGTGCTTTTTCTACTTCTCATCCATACCTCTTCCCAGATAGGCTACTTCCCACTACTAAGGCAGAGCAAGGAACTAAATCAAATGATTGTTTTTCACCAGCACCCTTTTGCTTTGTGGGTACTAAAAGTTCGCTGTCATTGCAAGGTGCAAAATGTTCATGATGCTTCAAGGGGAACCAATTCTTAGGGTGAAATGGGCAGGGTGCACAAAGCTTGGGAACGTATTCATCATATCATGCTGATTCTGCACCCCCCCCCCCTCCCCCACCTTCTCCTTTCTTCCTCCTCCATATCAAGTAGTCATATTTCCTGCTTTAAGCACTCCCCTCACCCATTATTTTTATGGAGATGTTAACATAGATTTGGACACCTCAACCTAGAGGGATGCTTCATAGTCAACCCCATTTAATTAAGAAGAGACTTAATTGCCATTATTGTTGTAGTCTCTTGGGATTAAGACATGGAAGATTAGCTCCCAACTACGGATTTAAGTATTAACAATTGTGGTATAACACATCTTTTTGACATGTATGAGACAGTTTTCTTCCTTTGAGCAGCACCATGAACATCAACAAAAGGAACAAGGACATCACATGTTGATAACAACCAAATAGAAAACATTGGCTCTGAGCTGCAGAATCTAGTCTATTTTTTGTAAAAAGATCACCTGCTGCAAGGTTGTGTGATAGTAGTTAGAATCTTCTAGTTATGGAGATTCAGGTACTTTAAAATTTGTCCCAACTCCCAACAATATAGCCAATCTTATGCTTCTGACCAAGCATGTGTATTGCCCCCACTAACTTTCAAGGCCAACCTTACTACTCTGCAATTTGTAGTTTTATCTTACTCCATGATAAAATATCCAATCCAGGAGCTAATATATTATCTAATGACCAATATGATTCCATATAGGCACTTTCTAAGCACTACCACATCCCAATAGTTTGCAAATTGCAAGCAGCCAAGAACCACTTCCTGGCTAACACCAAAATGTGCTCCTGATAGCTATTAATATAGCCTACTTAATGTTGCGCATTCAAGTTATCCTAAGCTCGAGCCACAAACAGCCAATGCTTTGTTAATATTCTCGTACAATCCTAATATGTATATGTTAAAATATAAAATTTTGATACGTTACTTAGCCGGGTAAATAGCTTGCTTGACATTTATGGTATACATTTGTTCTCTGAGCTTAAAGCCCTGTTTGGCTAAGCTTTTAGAGTGTCAGAAAGTACTTTGTAGCCATCTAAAAGCACTTTTGGATGGTGCAGTGATGTTTAGTAAAAAAAAATTAGAAAGTTGTTTTAGCTTTGGCAGAAAACCATAAAGGTCTACTTGGAAAAAGCTCCATTTTAAAGCTTTTCCCAAAAGTACTTTCTGGCTAATGTCAGGAAGCTATTTTGATTTAAATAAAATTTTTTTAATGACCAAAATGCCCACTAATAAATCTCATAATTACATCTTATATTATATCATATTATATTATTATACTATAAATATAATATAATATAATAATAAATTAACATTATGATATATTATAAACATATAACATAATCTATTATAGTATTATTATATTATAAAAATAAAATTTGATATAACAACATTAATAATAATTAATATTATTATATTATAATAATATAATATAATCTATTATATTATAATTTATTATTAGATTAGATTATAATCCATTATTTTATATTACATTATAATATTACATCATAATTATAATAATATTATACAATAAAATAATATTTTAAAATATAATAATATTTACATTATAAACATAGAATATAATCTACCATAATATTATTATACTATAGTAATAATATAATACCATATAATAATATTTTAATAATAATATAATATAATTAGATTATAATAATATATTATATTATATTATAATCTATTATTGGATTAGATTATAAACAATATATTATATTACATTATAAATTATGTTATAGTTATAATAATATTATATTATATTACAATATAATGTTATGATAATAATATTATATAATATAATAATATTTTAATGCATAATAATATATAATATTATATTATATTATTCTCTACTATACAATACTATGCAATATCTTTTATTATCACTTTATCATACCAAAAGTATTTTTTTTTAATTTTATTTACCAAACATATATTAAAGTTTCAAAGCACTTTGTAAATATGGTTACCAAACAACAAAAAGCTTTTTGTAAAAACTTAAGTTCCAAAAGCTCTACTTCTCAGAAGCTCTACTTCCAAAAGCTTCAAAAGCTCTACTGTCATTAGTAATCCCAAATAGGGCATAAGTGTGGTTGACTATATGTCTTTCGAAATGAGCATCCAGCATCATTAGTTTTTTGCTCTTGTTCATGTTCACATGAATGAATTTCTTAATCAGTATACAGTGCTCCACATTCTCATCTCTTACATTATGTGGCGTACATAAGGGCAAAAGGCACGAGTATTATGTAGACAAGAGTAACTTAAAAGCATGGTTCTATGAAAGCAACAAACTGCTTATGTTAGCCCACTCATCTGGAATTATTAAACCTAATCTTGAACATCAAGTGTACTGCACACCTGATCACATGCTTCCTCTTAATTAAATCTTAAAGGATGGATTCTAGGTTACCTTGTCACACATATAGAGATGTTGGAATGCAATATGCATGTCAAATACAACAATGGAGGAATCAAGAGGGCAATAGAAGCATCACTTATCACTTGGGACTCAATGAACAATTCCGTTAATTGAAGATGTTTTAGCAAGATGTTGCTATTGAGTGTTTTTAAATTTTTTTCTTAAAAAATAAAAAAAAAAGAAATCAATTGGATGTGGCAAGAAATTTGAAACATGGAATCTAGAAACATTTCAATCAGCTTGAGAACTGCCCTCCTAAAATATGCTAAGTTAAAAGAAAATAGTACTTGGATAGGCTAAGCCTGAGATTGCACGCTCTTGAGATATGTCTTTTTTCATAAGTAATCCGTATTTTGTTAAAGTAGCAAAGAATAAAGGCATTCAACAAGAGAAAGAAACGGATTAATGAGGAGCTCAAAATAGATGCAGAAAAAATCAAAGAAGCACAGGCATCAATGCCATTGTAAATTTGAAGTTAGAAGCCATTCAATAGCAAAAACAGGATTTTTTTTTTTTTTTTTTTTTTTTTTTTGCATGACTTGCAAAGCTAAACCCTCTGTCCCCAAACTTTGGATCACTTAACTGCAAAAAGAGTTGAAATCTTCTTTTACATGTTTCTGAGTTATATGTGAAATTACACCACTTCCTAGAAAACGTGGTAAAAGGAATGCAAAACCCATCTATCATGAGTAGTAACTTCGTGACTTATGATAATCCAATTGAAGATTTGCATGTGAATCCTAGAAGTTTGGTATTTTACAACATCCTTCTTAGATCATCCATTGTTACAAATCCAAGAATATAAATCTGTCTATGCCTAACAAGTAGGAAATAAATAAGTCAAATTTACAGGTTCATCGTGACAAACTTGTAGCTGGCACCTATACCTTGTGTTGGGGATAAATCCCGCTCCCGCCGAAGTCTAGCTCGACGCTCAGCCTAATGCAACCTGTAGCCGCGGAAGAGCTTCGACGGACGGGTCTCAGCCGAACTCCTACAGCCGGCCGAACTACTTAGCGCCCGAGCTCCTTGGACTCCAAGCAGCCGGGCTTCGGCCGAGCCCCCGGCGGCCGAGCTTATTCCAACGCGTTCAGCCGCCGAGCTTCTCCAGACTCCCCTCGTCAGGACCGAACCTCTCCAGCCGGCCGAACCGCGTAGCGGTCGAGCTCCTCGAACTCCTCAGCTGACGAGCCTCAGCCGAAGTCCAACATTCGGCCGAACTCTCCAACGGCCGAGCTTCGGATTCCCAGCGGCCGAACTCCTCAGCGGACGAGCCTTAGCTGCATACCTCTAGCCAGACGCCTATGGGAGCCGAACTCCCTCCAAGCTTCCTCTTCAGGAGCCCGAACTCCTCCGAAATGGGCACATGATGAAGACCTTCAATCCTTCATCCGCCGCAAGCTCTGCGGCCATCACCGTCAGTCCCCCGAGTGATAACGACCCGCTATGAGGAGGCGATGGCTGTCACCATCCCGTGGGACTGGCTCTGCCGAACCTCGAGCGGCCCGCCAGCACGCGGCTGCGGCCGTCACCATCTCGTGAGACTGGCTCCGCCGAACCTCGAGCGGCCCGCCAGCACGCGGCTGCGGCTGTCACCATCAACCCGTCGCACATGGCACCTTCCCGTGAGACTGGCTCCACCGAACCTCGAGCGGCCCGCCAGCACGCGGCTGCAACTGTCACCATCAAGCTCCACTATAAAAAGGACCCCTCCAGATACGCTAACTCTAATCTCTCTGATCTCTAAGCTCTCATTTTCTTCTCTAAGCTCCGGAACTCATTCCGAGCACTCCATTCCTGTTGGCTAGAGCTGACTTGAGCGTCGGAGGGTCCTACCGGAGCCACCCCCCACCGGCTCCGAACGGGACTTTGTTTTGCAGGTCCCCGACGGCGACCTCAGCGGCCTCGACTCGAGCGACCTCCGGCGACGATCAGTTTCTGCACCAACAGATTGACGCTAGAAGGAGGGCCCTGAACCTTCGAGGTTCCCTTGTTCTTAAAGGAGTGCTCGGCGACTCTTCTCTTCCCTCTCCGGAGATCTCCCTTTTCTCTTCCAGGAAGAAGATGCCTCCCAGGAGAGCTTCGACTCGACGCTCGACGGCCTCCGCGGCCCGATCCCGTCCGAATCCGTCTGTTCCCGCTCCGGCCCCAGCGACTCAGGCCCCGTCCATAGCTGCGGTGGATACAGAGTAGTTCAACCAGCTCGTCCAGCAGATTCGTAGCCTCACAGAGGCGGTGCAGGCAGTGCTGCACCAACAAGCCCCAATGCCACCCCAACCGGCGCGGGACTCTCCGAAGTCAAGTGATCCGGTCCAAAAGCGACCGACCTGGGCATCCCGACCTCTGATACCCGGATTGGAGAGGCGGAGGAGGGAGAGCCCTTGTTCGGATCATGGATCGGCCAAGGGTGAAGCCTCGCGCCCATTCCACCAGAAAGCCTGGGAGATCAGAGACCGTGAAGATCTCCTGGATCAAAGGCTCTTGGAAATGAGTCGGCGAATCGAAGAACTTCGTCACACTCCCCCCTCACGTGGTAATGACGTTTGCACCGACCCCCCTTTTTCACAGAAAATCATGCAGAAGCCGGTCCCGCCGAACTTCAAGCTCCCACAGTTCGAGAGCTACGACGGAACCACCGACCCAGTCGACCACTTGGAAGCCTTCCAACGACGATGCTGCTCCACGGCGCGCCAGACGCCATACTGTGCCGGGCTTTCCCCTCTACCCTTAAAGGAGCCGCCAGGAACTGGTACTCGGCGCTCAAGCCGAGTACCATCTTATCATTTGACCAAATGAGTCAACAGTTCGCAGCCCACTTCATCAGTAGTAGGCGGCCACGCCGAGGTTCGGATTCCTTGATGGCCATCAAGCAGAAGGAGGGGGAACCCATCCGGGCCTACGTCACCCGATTTAACGCTGCCGCGTTGGAAGTCCGGAACCTGGACCAATCAGTCGCCATGGCCGCCCTCAAGAGCGGCCTTCGGAAGAACGACTTGTTGTTCTCCCTGGAAAAGAAGTATCCAAGGAATTTTGCGGACATGCTAGCTCGAGCTGAAGGATATGCCCGGGCAGAGGAGGCCTTCAAGGCCAGGGATGGCGAAGCCGACGGCAAGCGGCGAGCTGAAGGGCCAGGCAGGCCCGCCGAGGAAGGAAAGCGGAGTAAAGCTCGGCAGCGCTCCCGGACTCCTTCCGGTCATTGGCGGACCCGAACTCTCCCGAGGAACCCGAGGTGGGGAAGCCCGGACGGAACAGCGCGCCGAGGTTCTCCTCAGCGCTAAAGCTCTCCCCGACGAAGATTTCACAACTACGCCCCCCTCAACACTCCGAAGGCCCAAGTGCTGATGGAAATCAGGGAACAGCTTCCGAGGCCAGACAAGATGCGTTCCCGACCCAGCAAACGCGATCCCAACAAGTTTTGCCTCTATCATCGCGACCATGGCCACGACACCGAAGAGTGCGTCCAATTCCAAGACGAGATCGAAAAGCTCGTCAGACGAGGTAAACTCGGCCGATTCCTGCAAAGGCGGCCCGAAGAGCGAGGGGAGCGGCCAAGGGCGGTACCATCGGGTGGGGAAAGCCAGGAAGGTCAGCCGCCCCTTAGCATCGTCAATACTATCTCGGGGGGACCTCAGGAAGGGGAGACCAACGGACCCAGAAGATCGGTGAAGAAGCAGAGGATCGCGGAGCCTGTGGCCTTCACCGAGGAGGACGGCCGAGGGATCCAATTTCCGCACAATGACGCGGTTGTAATTTTCTTGAATATCGCTGACTACGATGTACGCCGCGTTTTGCTAAATAACGAAAGTTCGGCCGATGTATTGTTCTACGATACCTTCTCAAAAATGTCCCTGCCCGACGACCGCTTGGAGCCGATAAATTCCCCGCTGGTAGGGTTTGCCGGCAACACCGTACCAGTCGAAGGCGAAATAACATTGACCGTAACAGCGGGGCGACGGCCCGAAGTTCCTAGGCGTGAGGACTTCGTAGGCCAAGGCTCGGGTCAACTTCCTAGTCGTGAGGACTTCGTCCGCCTATAACGCGATCCTCGACCGACCTGGTCTAAATGCACTCCGGACGGTAGTGTCGACCTATTATTTGAAGATGAAGTTCCCGACGAGCCATGGGGTCGGAGAGGTCAGAGGAGACCAGGCTCTGGCAAGGTATTACTACTCGATCGTCCTGCATAAGGGAGATCAGCCCGACCCCTGTCATGTTGATGGACTGGACGTCCGCGACGACCTCACTGAGGAGCGGGGCGAGCCCGCCGAGGACCTCGTCTCTGTGCCCTTGAATGACGGAAGCTCGGAGCATGTGGTGCAGATCGGCTCTAATCTGGCAGCCGAGGTTTGGGAACAGCTCGTCGCTTTCCTCAGAAGGAATGCGGACGTCTTCGCCTGGACCCCAGCGGATATGCCAGGGATCGACGCCGAGCTCATGGAACATCGGCTGGCCGTTGATCCGAGGCACCGGTCTACAAGAGAAAAGCTGCGCCACCACACCCCGGAAAGGCAGAAAGCGATCGCCGAAGAAGTAGACAAGCTCCTCAAGGCCGGACTCATCCGGGAGGTTAGCTATCCGACCTGGATCTCGAACGTGGTTCTTGTCAAGAAAGCAAATAACAAGTGGAGGATGTGCATCGACTTCAAAAAGCCGAACAAGACTTGTCCGAAGGACAGCTACCCCCTACCTAGGATCGACCAGCTGGTGGACGCAACCTCGGGCCACGAGCTCCTCACCTTCATGGACGCCTTCTCTGGTTACAACCAGATACGCATGGCGCCCGAGGACGAAGAGAAGACCGCTTTCATTACTGACCAAGGTCTTTACTGCTACAGGGTCATGCCTTTTGGACTCAAGAACGCGGGGGCAACATACCAACGTTTGGTTAATAAGGTCTTCAAGGAGCAGATCGGCCGCAACATGGAGGTGTACGTAGATGATATGCTCGTTAAAAGCCGAGCTTCAACGGACCACCTGGCCGACCTTGAAGAAGCCTTCGGTGCACTCAGGAGACATAAGGTGAGGCCGAACCCGGCCAAGTGCGCCTTTGGTGTGACCTTCGGAAAATTTCTGGGGTTCATGGTGTCGAGACGAGGAATCGAAGCGAACCCCGAGAAAATCCGAGCCATTCGAGAAATGACCGCTCCGAGGACGATCAAGGAGGTTCAGCGCCTGACCGGGAAAGTGGCGTTCCTAAGTCGCTTCGTGTCAACGTCGGCCGAACGATGCATGCCCTTCTTCCACGTTCTCAGGCGACCGAAGGACTTCTCCTGGACGGTGGAGTGCCAACAGGCATTTGAAGAGCTCAAAAGCTACCTCGGCTCACCCCCGCTGCTGGCAAAGCCCGAACAAGGGGAGGAATTATTTCTGTACCTTGCTGTCTCCCCCGGGGCCCTGGCGGCGATGCTGGTCAGGGAAGAAGCGAAGGCGCAACGGCCGATATACTACATCAGCCGAGTCCTGAGGGACGCGGAGACCAGGTACTCTAGACTGGAAAAATTAACTTACTCTCTCTTAATTGCCGCCAGACGGCTCCGACCTTATTTTCAGGAGCACACCATAACGGTCCTCACGGACCAACCAATAAAAGAAGTCCTTCACCGGGCAAACGCTTCTGGAAGAATCACAAAATGGGCGATCGAACTCACGGAGTTCGACATCAACTACCGGCCCAGGCCGTCAGTCAAGACCCAGATACTGACGGATTTCGTGCTGGAATGCACGATTCTGACCGAGGCCGAGCTAGGGCCGACCGAGATCGACACCGAAGTGGAGCCGGGCCTAGACGAAGCCGAGCTGCCACGACCGAACCCCACCGAGGAAAACGCCGTCCTCCCCGTAGGCTCCTGGACCCTGCACGTGGATGGCTCGTCCAACTCCGCTGGAGCTGGTGCAGGGCTGGTCCTGGTTAGCCCCGAGGGAGTCGTCGCCGAGTACGCGCTGCGCTTCGAGTTCCTGGTGACCAACAATGGGGCCGAATATGAAGTGCTGATAGCCGGATTAAAGATAACGAGGGAGCTGAAAAGTAGATCGGCTTCAGGTCTACAACGATTTCCAACTGGTGGTCGGCCAAGTCAGCGGCAGTTACGAGCGCGGGAGGAAAGCATGGCCCAGCTGGTGGTCGGCCAAGTCAGCTGGTGGTCGGCCAGTCAGCGGCAGTTACGAGGCGCGGGAGGAAAGCATGGCGAGATACCTCGGAAGGATGAGGGATTTGACTCCGGCCTTTGACAGCTTCGGCGTTCGATATATTCCGAGGGCGGAAATGCGAGAGCCGACCTTCTCTCCAAGTTGGCCACTTCTGCCCCGACCGAACTGCCCAGGGGAGTATTTTTGGAGACCCTAAAGTGCCCAACCCCGGAAGAGCCTCAGGTCGTCCTGCAGACGGAGTTCGAGTCAAGCTGGATCGACCCGCTGGTTGCATACCTCAAGGAGGGGGCTCTTCCCCACGATTCGAAAGAAGCTCGGAAGCTCAGGAATCAGGCTTCCCGCTACGTCTTATACGAAGGCAGGTTGTATAAGAGATCGTACTCCCTCCCGTTGCTAAGATGCCTCCGACCTTCGGAGGCCACCCTCGCGCTGCGGGATGTGCACGAAGGACTCTGCGGAAGTCACGTGGGAGCCAGGTCCCTGTCGAAAAAACTGCTGCGGCAGGGGTACTACTGGCCGACCCTGTTTCGCGACTCCGTGGAATACGTAAAGAAGTGCGACCGCTGCCAGAAGAACGCCAGCGTACAGAGGCAGCCTGCATCCGAACTCACTCCGCTCAGCTCGTCCTGGCCATTTGCGCAGTGGGGGATGGATATACTCGGCCCCTTTCCAACGGCGTCGGGGCAGAGGAAGTTCCTCTTGATCGCGATCGACTACTTCACTAAGTAGGTCGAAGCCGAACCACTCGCGAGGACCGAGGCCAAGGTACAAAACTTCGTCTGGAAGTCACTAGTCTGCCGATTCGGTCTGCCCCGAACCCTCATAACCGACAATGGGCGACAGTTCGCTGGGAAAAGGTTCGTCGAGTTCTACGAAGGACTAAACATCTCCCACCGCTTTACGTAGGTGGCTCACCCGCAGGCCAACGGGGAAGCTGAGATAACCAACCGGACCCTGCTGCAAGGAATCAAAGCGAGGCTCGACAGGACAGGAGGGGCCTGGGTGGACGAACTCTACCATGTCCTTTGGACATACCGAACTACTCAGAGGGTGCCCACTGGAGAAACACCCTTCGCTTTGGCCTTCGGTACTGAGGCAGTTATCCCGGTCGAGCTCAAGCTCCCATCTGCGCGAGTCGCGGGCTTCAACGAGCAACGCAATCCCCAGGACCTCCAAGTCGACCTCGACCTGCTGGAAGAAAAAAGGGAGGAAGCTCGCATCCGGACGGCGGCCTATAGATGGAAGGTGGCTCGGTATTACAACTCCAGAGTCAGAAGCAAGACGTTCAGAGTGGGGGACTTAGTGCTCCGGCGAGCCGCTATCTCTCAACCTCAGAGTCAGGAAAAACTCGCCCCTAATTGGGAAGGCCCGTACGAAGTGATGGAGGTCGTCCGGCCAGATGCTTATCGTCTGAAAGAACTCAGAGGGAGGACGCTTCCGCGATCTTGGAACTCAGAGAATCTGAGGATGTATTACCAATAATATCCCTTCAGTAAAGTTGCTTCGTTTCCGCATTTTTATTCCGTGGTGCAGAAACTGCGGTAACAGGGAATGAAGCTGTCAAATGTTCGCCATATTGGGAACTGGAGGGGGACCTCGTGCTAACGGGGGCAGGTCGAGGAGAGCTCGATCGCAGGAGATAAGATCTCCCCCGAGCGTGGGAAGCTCGGCCGCAGGAGATAAGATCTCCCCCGAGGGAGGCTCGGCCGCAGGAGATAAGATCTCCCCCAAGCGCGCACTACGACCTCGACCGTAGGAGATAAGATCTCCCTCGAGGAAAGCTCGACCGCAGGAGATAAGATCTCCCCCGAGCGCGCACTTCGACCTCGGCCGCAGGAGATAAGATCTCCCCGAGGAAGGCCGCAGGAGATAAGATCTCCCCCGAGGAGATAAGATCTCCCCGAGCGCGCACTCGACCTCGGCCGCAGGAGGTAAGATCTCCCCCGAGCGCGGAAAGCTCGACCGCAGGAGATAAGATCTTCCCCGAGCGCGCACTTCGACCTCGACCGCAGGAGATAAGATCTCCCCCGAGCGCGGGAAGCTCGGCCGCAGGAGATAAGATCTCCCCGAGCGCGCACTACGACCTCGGCCGCAGGAGATAAGATCTCCCCCGAGCGCGCACTTCGACCTCGGCCACAGGAGATAAGATCTCCCCCGAGGAAGGCTCGACCGCAGGAGATAAGGTCTCCCCCGAGCGCGCACTTCAACCTCGACTACTCGAGATAAGATCTCCCCCAAGGAAGGCTCGACCAGAGATAAGATCTCTCCCGAGCGATTGTGGACAACTTCGGCTATGGATCAGATCTCCCCCGAGGGACTGGGCCAACTTCGATAGTAGGAGATGAGATCTCCCCCGAGCGCTCGCATCAACCTCGGCCAGAGCGCCTGAGTAACCTCGAATAGAGGTAAGGCCCGCGACGACCTCAGCCAGAGAGCTTCAACATCGACCTTGGCTAGAGAAAGCAACCGTGTCAACCCCGGCTAGAAATGGGATCTTCGCCGGGCTTCAACATCGATATCAACTTCAGCTAGAGGCGAGATCCCCCCGAGCTTCGACCTAGACCACCACAGAGCTCGGAGGAAGACTTTGGCAGTCACCTTTCCTGCACTCCCTTCGATTTTCGAACTCGAAAGTGGGGGGGGCTAGTGCTGGGGATAAATCCCACTCCTGCCGAAGTCTAGCTCGACGCTCAGCCTAATGCAACCTGTAGCCGCGGAAGAGCTTCGACGGACGGATCTCAGCCGAACTCCTACAGCCGACTGAACTACTTAGCACCCGAGCTCCTTGGACTCCAAGCAGTCGGGCTTCGGTCGAGCCCCCGGCGGCCGAGCTTATTCCAACCCGTTCAGCCGCCGAGCTTCTCCAGACTCCCCTCGTCAGGACCGAACCTCTCCAGCCGGCCGAACCGCGTAGCGGCCGAGCTCCTTGAACTCCTCAGCTGACGAGCCTCAGCCGAAGTCCAACATTCGGCCGAACTCTCCAACGGCCGAGCTTCGGATTCCCAGCAGCCGAACTCCTCAGCGGACGAGCCTTAGCTGCATACCTCTAGCCAAACGCCTATGGGAGCCGAACTTCCTCCAAGCTTCCTCTTCAGGAGCCCGAACTCCTCCGAAATGGGCACACGACGAAGGCCTTCAATCCTTCATCCGTCGTAAGCTCTGCGGCCATCATCATCAGTCCCCCGAGTGATAGCGACCCGCTATGAGGAGGCGATGGCTGTCGCCATCCCATGGGACTGGCTCCGCCGAACCTCGAGCGGCCTGCCAGCACGCGGCTGCGGCTGTCACCATCAACCTATCGCACATGGCACCTTCCCGTGAGACTGGCTCCGCCGAACCTCGAGCGGCCCGCCAGCACGCGACTGCAGCTGTCACCATCAAGCTCCACTATAAAATGGACCCCTCCAGATTCGCTAACTCTAATCTCTCTGATCTCTAAGCTCTCATTTTCCTCTCTAAGCTCCAGAACTCATTCCGAGCACTCCATTCCTGTTGGCTAGTGCTGACTTAAGCGTCGGAGAGTCCTGTCGGAGCCACCCCCACCGGCTCCGGACGGGACTTTGTTTTGCAGGTCCCCGGCGGCGACCTCAGCGGCCTCGACTCCAGCGACCTCCGGCGACGATCAGTTTCTGCACCAACACCTTGCACGCCACCCTTAATTTCCACAATACAGGTGGGGACAAAAATATCAATTAACAATTACAACATCCTCATAAGTTAAGGCAGAAATCATTGTTGATACTGATTGTGGTAGCATAAAAAATGATTGGCAGCATAGGAACAACACATGGCATCAATTACCACACAACATAAACCTGAAGTATGATCTCATGCATGCATAGAGCATGGAACCATTATTCAGGAAGCAAAGATTATGATAACATAAGTTCATTATTGCATCATCAAGCAAACGCACAAGAAAAGAAGCATCACCTTTCAAATTCCAAAAGATGCACATAAGACATACTGTTAATTTTAAAAAACAGAAATGAGTAGCACTACAAAGGTAAATGAACAACGAAAATAAATAAATAGACACTAATGCCTGAACTAGTCAAGTTCTTACTATATTGGATGATATGAAGTACAGGAGCCATCAATTCCTCCGGGAATTGTTGAACGTTCTCCGTTGCACGACACTCTGAGACCAAAGCTTCTTCATAAGTTAAATTACTTTTCCCAGTAACTTTACATGTCCAGACTCTTTGGCGGTAAAGATTCAATCTCTCCAAATATTCTCTAAATACAGGTTAAGGAGATGATCAGAGGAAAGCATTCATCAGCTACAAGAAACACCAATGTTTATAACAGAAAGCATTATACAGTACCATTTATTCTAATCTGAAATATAAAAAACATTTGCCATTGATGATTGCATCCAAGAATTCAAGAAACTAAAGAAAGTCCATACAAACTGATTGCCCAAGAAAGCAATTTCAAGAAGGATACTGATAATCCTGGAATATCTCCTTTGTAAAACGAACTTGGAAAACAAGCTCTTGTGGATCCAAATGCTGCGGTGTCTCCACTAGGGAAAAGGGTTTCCTTTTATAGAGAGGCATAGAAAGTTCCAGAGTCCAGACAAATTTTCACAAGGAACCTTAATGAAGATATCCACTTCCAAAACTCCAAACAGCAAAGGCTTCAGTACCTGTGAAACAAATCCGAATCCATAAACATGCTTTCCCAATTCATTTAGATGTTTGTGAAATTAGATATAAACAAAATAAAACAAAGTCCTATAATTTGAGCCATTAAAGCTATAAACAAAAACAGAACCACAGATGTAATTCATTCTTTCACGTTGACTTAGGAACTACCTGGTGTTAATTCATATCGCAGTGCCAACTACACATTCTATCACAAGCGCAGTGCCAGACATTAAAAAGATATGCAAAACAAAACCCTAGAACCCAATTTCTAAACTATTAAAGCAAAACTAAATTGATTGCTGAAGGTGAAGCTTTATGCATTCACATTACAAAGACGAGGTCACCAATGGTCAATGACATTCGCAGCAAACGTTTCAAATATAAGCAGCAAAAGAGACCACAAGAAACGTCCAACAAGAAACCCTAGATAGCAGCGTTCAAGACAATGCAATACCTTCCAGCTTCTCTTCACCAATGTTCACTTCAAAAATTAATCGTACCTCTGCAAACAAAGCACAAAGGCTCACAAAAAACCCATCAAAAAAAGAAAATGCAACCAAATAGAAATCTCAAAAGACCAAAAAGAACTAAGCATCAGCATAAAATTCTCTAGATTCCCGTCAACAAAGAGATGACCAAGAGCTCGTCGAACAACAAACCCACTAAAACGCAGCAAACTCCACTACCAATTCAAAGAAACACAAAAGGAAGAAAATTCTTCGATCGAAAACTAGTTGCCAATGTCGGAAAGAAAGGAACAGGATTTTACCTCGAAGACGCGCGAGCTCCGACGGTTCCCACCGCGAAGAAGCTCGAACGAGAACTCTTGACGCAGCGAA
Source organism: Cocos nucifera (assembly GCA_006176705.1). Taxonomy (NCBI): domain Eukaryota; kingdom Viridiplantae; phylum Streptophyta; class Magnoliopsida; order Arecales; family Arecaceae; genus Cocos; species Cocos nucifera. The sequence goes on from QRFJ01000271.1 coordinate 1,185,441, forward strand.
TCGAATGGAAACAGATCCGAAATTGAAAGGAGAGAGACGAGATCGTTACCTCCGGAGCAGTGGCGAAGGAGGGGAGGGAGACGGCGGTGGGGAAGAAGAAACCCCCGACGCGACGCGGTCTCGTGTTTTCGGAGTTGTTCCTTTTGGGAGGAGCGCTCGTTTTCGAGGCTTTATATGCTCGCTCTCGCTCGCTTCTCCCCTCTTCGTTTGAATGAAATCGTCTGTATGCTACGAGGATGTCACACGAAACCGTGTCGTTGTGGGATCAAGAACCGCCACGTGGAGGTTATCTTTCCGTGGGGTGATACACGCGTGCTGGATAACGTGGCCGTGTGTTTGGAAGCTTCCAGCGAGATGGAGGGAAGGGCGGCCCGGAACAAGATCGTGTGGCCTATGATCCGTGGGCCGCATTGTTACGGTGGACGCATGTCCATCATTGAGTACGGTTCGAGTATAATAACATAACATATATCAAGAATTAAAAGATAGCGATGGTGATGGAGCGACCGCAATATTAAATGGATCGGACGGGTCTGATTTACAATTAATTTAACCGGCACGTTAATGGATCAGCAGACGGTAAAAAAATATACCCCATAATTGAAGTTTATAAACACAGGCACATATGTGAAATTTGGCGCAACTTATTTTTACCTGAATCAAAATTTCAAAATTTAGGATGATATAGATAGAAATGACAAAAGTACCATATTTAGTGATTCTATATGATGGTGATCTTAAATTATTTTTACTCCTTGAATCACAATATAATAAGAAATTCATTTTTGAGGTCAAATATTCAAGATTCAAGATCACCCCCAGAAAAGTGAACTTGGATGGAATTTTGTGGACAAAAACACTCCTTAACCTAACAAAAAAAAATTGATATATCAATATACCCAATATATTATACCAATATTATATTATATATATATAGTATTTATGATATATATTATACTATAGTATATCATTAATCATATTATTATCATATTAGTATTATTCAATTATAACTTTAAATCTTAATAGAAGTATATTATTGTGCTTCATATTATATTATCATAAACTTAATATATGACTTATCTTATTTTCCTAATCAATTAATATTTTTTTAAGAATAAATAAATATTTTTATGAAATATATTAATAATTTATTATAATATATTTTATTTTATTAGTAAATATATTTTGTAGAATATATTAGAAATAAATTTTGTATTATATAATTGATGCTTGGATTCTTGTATTGTATTCTATCAAGTAGATTCCTTGTGAATAACCGAAATCAATCTTTAATCACTGAAACATGCTATACCCAAGATGATGACCTTAGATCATCGAAAATTAGATTACCTCGGAAAAAAGGACACCGGTGACTTAAGATCATTTTAGTATCCCATTTGGGTCAGAGAGTGAGAGCGATTCTTCTGGGCATCAAAATACGGCTATCATTAGAAACGTGAGATCATGCAGTTGAGAGAAAATATGAACCTCCGTGAGTCAACAGCTTCATGCCCTTCACCTGGCATGGCTTGATATAAGAAAGAGGGTAGGAACAAGGCTTTCAGGAGATGAGACGCCAGAAGATGCCCACAGGCATAATTAAAAATACAATTTCCGTCGATCCCAGCAGAATGCCATGCCATTCTTCAGAACAAGATGAAATCGCCTTTTGATTGCGGTATGAGCGGGCCAACCAAAACAGGTTGCATTTTCTTTCTACCGGGACGCTCCATGATACAAGCATTTCTGACTCCAGCAGCTCTGGCACAATTGTTTAGTTTCTGAATGTTAGAAAATGCGGTTAGGAACTAATACACCAAAACAATCCATTCAGTGTTTCATTAACTGGTGGTCAAGCCTGGCAAAAGAAAACTATCATCCATTTCTTGGGGTTTTAGGACTGACTACACGCTCGCATGGCCGAATGAAAAACTATAACACGCTCCGACCAATTCCACGGAGTCTAAGGAGAAGCTAAGCATGTCTTAAACCAAGCGGCAGTTGCAACACTCATTCAAATGAAGTGGTGAAAAGATGACCCATAATAATTTATATGGTGAAGCTCTTCTAAATCTCTTGTACCAAAAGGAAAAAAAAAAAAAGCTCTTCTAAATCTCATACCTGCTAATTACATGAAATCAAGAGGCTGCACAGGAATTGCAAAAATTTACATGCAGGCACATTGTACTGTCTTCCCCAAAAACTGGTCGACCAGAGCCAGAACGCTCCCTCGTAGCCCTTTTCGAAATACATGTGCCAAATTTTATATTTTCATAACACTCTTTCAGGTTTCCGAAACAATTACAGGTTCCCAGTCTTCATAGCTACTAACACCTTTCAAATATTCTGTAGAGCTTCTCAAGAGAAGCAACCTGTCAAAAATCATAAGATAATCATAAGCCTGACATCTAGTTTTATCCAATATTTTTTTTCAAACAGGTTATCTAATATGCAAATTAAATAATTGTTTGCATTCCTAATTCCGAGTTGATAAGGAATAAATTATCTAATATGCAAATTAAACATCTCAAGAGAACCAGAGATACACCTAGCCTATCATGTAAGAAAAATTCAGAGTTGATAAAGAACAGTTTGCACTAACACAGGCTTTTGTCCCATGACCAATAGCAGGCATGACACTTATAAAACGGGTGCAGAACCAGTTCCCACAATATTTTGTTATTTCCTTTATTTTTACAAGAGTAGTGTTGTTCAAATAAAAATGCATATTAAGGATTGTAGCTGACTTCTGAACAAACCATTAAGTTCACCAAAATAATTTTGGAAGTGAAAATGGCTAATTCAGATCAAGAAATTCCAAATTAATCCAAGGCACGCCACTATGAACGGCCAGTATGGTCGTATTGAAAAACAAAAACAAATCCTGTAAAGCAATCATTGAGATGAGAAGAAAAAGACTGATGGGAAAATAATGCACAAAAAGGACCATCTGAGGTAATGATTTTGCTCATGATTAAGAAATAAGGTCCACTTGCTGCATTAAAATATGATTTACTAGAGGTAGAAAAGTAATCTGCTACAAGATATATACATGTTCAAGTCACGAGAAGGGAAATGAGCTGTCAGCAAAATATATAAGATAAAATTAAGCCAGTTATTGGGTGGGAAAAGATGGAGGACCTGAACAAAAGTTCCATTTGTCGCCATTGATTTTGGTGGCTTGAGGAAAAGCCTCATGGATGGGAATAAGACATGCTGGATGGTCCATTCACGCTGAGCCCATGTTGTTTCTGCCTCAGCAAGCAGTTCATGATCTACATCATCTTCTCCAACATCCTCTGTTACAAAATTAATTTATCCGACAATGTTAGATGGAAAAGTAAAGTATATGTAACTGCAGTTTGAAATGCCAACAACTTGAGACCATTAAACGACAATATCCTTATTACTGGGGCCTTTTAGAAATCATCCATGCCAGCTTCAAGTTGGTTCCGTGGGCCTATTACAAAGCTGTGTTCCTCTGAATTTCATAATATTGGGGAATCTGAAAGTCTACACTTCTAAACAGATGAACAATTGTGAAGCAAGATGCCTTTCAAAACTAACGGAGCCAAAAATCAACTCAATTGAGTTGTATGATTATAGTACAATACAAATCTTTCTAAACATTCATCTAAATATTCTCCATTCTGTGATGCTTCCTGCACGGTTGGCCCCTCTAAATTGCACATCTAAATACTCTACTGTAAGATCCCAATGGGATATGGTAGAAATAATGACATGAAACAAGGAATGGTTTCAGATTCCTTTTTTGTAATATGATTAGTATTTCCATGCCGTGTTGATTTTTTATATATTGATTTGCTTCTATTAATTCAAAGAAGAGCAATTAATCAGGTCCAACAACGAGTTTTTCAACAAGCCTTACAAGAAGCTCTAGGAACTTTGAATAGTTGTTTGAACAGTGAGTTACATTTCCTAGGTTATGTTTTAAGGCCAGGCAACAAAAAGTAACTTGATTAAATGCCTTTCTGGAGATGGCATTGGCATTGTTGGCATGTTATGCATACAAGCAATAGAAAGTAAATTATGCATATAGATGACAAATTTCAATTGCTCTAGAGTCCTAGCAGCTAAAAACCAAAAGGCTAGAGAAGAAACTAATGTGCAGAGAAATTACAGTATCAGCTTTTAATCATTCAAAATCTACCAATATACTTCATAAGCTCTAAGATACCTGGATTGGCCAATGCATTCCCTAGATCTTTGGTAGGACTACCTTCCCTTCTTTTCTTGTAGAATTGAATCCCACCGCCCGATGGATTTGGCAGAACAGGAGGATGTATGGCATAGAAGTTTCCAAGAACAGCTGATATTGTCTGGAAGCATTCTTTCTCATTCTCCCAATCAACCTGCAGAAATAACCACAACACTTAATAATAACATTTCTTGGAATAATGCATATATGAGGTATGCCTATTTTTAAAAAAGCAGAAAATAGCTCATAAAGAAGAATAATATTTTCCTGTATAATCTTGTACTATTACAAGCAGACAATATGATTGATGGGTAATTACAGGTAAGTAGCAAGAAAGGAAAACTTTAATATTGACATATACAACACTCCAAAAAAATTAAAATGGGGGAGAGAGAGTGTGTGTGAGAGAGAGAGAATAAAGAAGTTAAGGGGGCTTTCCATATTAGTTAAGAATAAAATAATATAAAATCCAACAACTAACAGCACCAGTTTGTGTATTTCCTGATTTTATAAGTGACTAAGATTCAGTAAACACTCCAAGTGATAAAAACAAATATATAGACTACCAATACTGGGAGCAAGTTTCAGGACCTACATCATTACCCAAACTCAACAAAAATTCTGGAACATAGTCCATGTCAGGAGTATGCTGGTCAAGTATAACAGGGAGCCTTCTCAGATTCCCTTCTTGATCTATGTGTATACAGAAAAGCTCATCAAGCATCTCTGCTTTTTGCTTGAGCAACTCAGTATTCATCTGGGAAAGGAGAACAAACAACAAAAATGTGAACATTTCATTTCAGCAAACACAGCAAAAAAAGATACCACAGAAGAAACTGTATATATGTACATATCCTGCATTAGAATGACTTTTTCAGTTAAAATTCAGAAATTTAAACAGAAAATGAAATGCTGAATGATGGATACTTGCATGACAATAATGCAGAATTAGAAGTTGCCAAAGGAAGAAAATCCTAATTAGCACAATCTATTCATAAGGTGTCTTCTCTAAAACAGCAACATGAGCATGCATTTTTTTGTTGCATATAGGATAACCATATATTCATTAAAAAATATTCAATTTTGATTATGAAAATGCTAAAATAGAAAACTATCATGGCAACTTATCCTTCTTAACTGTTAATAATAAACAAATGACACGACAACAGTTATATGTCAATATGAAGCCCAAAATTTGCAGAGGACAACTAATTTACTTCTGCTATCTTCTGTTTTAGATCATCATTCTCATCATCCATGGATTCCAAGTCTTCTTCTTTCAGTGCCATCATTAACAATTCCTGTAGAGGAGCTGGTTCACTAAGCTGGATGGCATTGAAATGGGAAAAACGGCGAATTGCTTGTTGATACATTAATTCCTTGCTGGTATAAAAGAACAACAGATTGAATCAATTTAAGCAGTAAACTTGTTAAAACATTTACAACTAACAATAATAACAAAAATAGGCAATTAGAGGAAACCTCATTTAGGAGGTCAATAGGCATGAAAAAATTTTCTCAGGAAGATAAAAATGGTTCCCTGATTTAACAAAAAATTACTAAACATCTAGGGCCCAATAGGCATGATACACAGTCAAGCCTTCTCACTTTCAGAACTAGAAAGCCTCTTTACTGATTTAAAATAAGGTGCATAACAATTCTACTGGATATTATACAGGAGTTTCCATTATCACAGATCCATTAGCATCCTTCAATAAACTATGAAACTTAAGAGGCTTCCATGTGTCTGGAGTAAACCATCATAGTAATTTTTAGCCCAAGGGAAAAGAACTAAAACCATGTGTCCCATGCAACAGAGATGAAACTTCAGGTGCCCATATACAACAAAAGTGAAGTATATTGAAGCACATTAAGAAGTGCTATCACATTGAATTTTCATATTTGCAGCTCAAATAAATAATAATTAAGCCTCTCTGAGTTCATATATCCATTCCAGTCCTTAACCAATACATATACATACACATGACATACATGTATATGATTAAAATTCAGCCAGACTGCACAAACACTAAGCCAATGTAAGGGAATGAAATTTGAAGTTACATGAGCTCCATTTAGAAAACACGACAACCTTGCCTTGTTAGCGAACATGTTAGAATGGAAGATTCGTGCATCCTTATAAAGGCCAAAAATTCATATAAAAAGGCCTAAGGTTCACCAGAATATCAAACTCCAGCCAAACGGTGACTTAAACATTATATAGTAGATGTCAAGGCAAAAATACGAGCAAAACAATTAAACATAACAATGGAACATGCCTAAGGGAAAAATACGAGCAAAACAATTAAGCATAAAAATGGAACATACCTAATGAATTTATGACTCATCCATCTGCAGAATAGTTTACATTAGATTCAGCCTATGATAGACAGCAGCTTATCATATCTATGATTCAGTATAAGACCAGCTTCTGAATGTCCCTTCAACTCTTGGCAAGGCAAACCAGAATCCAGTCCATGAAATTTAGATCTTATTCAAGTATCTAATCCATGTATATTTGGCAGCACATGTAAAATCATAATTTTTGAGAAAACCAACAGTTCAACAATGTCACATGAAACAATATCTTACATTAGATACCATATGGAATTACATCTATGAATCCATAAAAGAAAACTAAAAGGAAATAAAAAAAAAATGGTCACAAGTACTACTAGATTACTTTTTATTAGGGGAGGGCGGGGAATCTGATGGCAATTGGCAGTGAAGACTCTTGGAATAACCCCAATACCTCACCAAACCCCAGATCCAGTAGCGAAGGCTCAACAAGCAGCATTTGGTGAGGAATTTTGAGATAGATTTGGGTCGCATCCTTTACGCTTGACGAATAAGCCAGACAGAAAGAGGGAGTGAGGAGATGGTCGTGCTGGAAGCTGATTAGGGGGGAGGGCCTATTGAACCATCCGAGCTAGTTTTAAAGTGAATCAAAGCCATAAAAACATCCATGCAAGCCATTTTTCAACTGAATCAGAGCCATTTTATAAGATTATATAACCGAACCAAATCTAACCCTTAGATGGTTTCGACTTGGCATCAGTTTGGTATAGGTCAAACTGTCTGGTTCAGGTCGGTTCGACATTTTATGCTATTTATAGTCAAAAGTTAGCTAAGTATTTTACTCTAAACTCATAGAAAAACAAAGAGGGAAAAAAAAGAAAACTAAAATCTATATACTGAACAACTTCTACGGTGAATTCAAATAGCGAAGTCAAGAGCTAATACTGGCTCAAGATATACAAGATTGAATAATTTGGAGAATACTATGATTAGTATCTGAAAAAACTAAAAAATGAACAATCAAGCAATTATCACAAGCACTTGTAGCAATTAGAACTGATCACGGGTCGGACCTTAGGCCTAAACTATATTTATTTTTTAGTCAGGGTTCGGGCCAGGCCTATTTAACAGTGTTTGGGCCAAGCCAGGCTGATGATCAGCTCTACTAGCAATGTATCATTAGTTCTGATGAACCACAGTTTCAACTGGATTAAATATATCCATAGTTTAAAAAGAGGATCTTATTACTTATTTTGTAAAGGAGCATCTTTGGTAATTTTCCTATTTTAGTAGATACAACTGAAGACCATCCATGCAGTGTTGTGCTGAAACATGCCATTCCATGCCAAAATAATGAAATATTAAAAAAGGGCTCACTGCTGAGTGGCACAAAGCCATATTGAGCCATGCCCCATTGTCACGCATCAACATGGGCGCACTGGGCTGATACCATTCAATGGAAAAGTATCACAGCATACATGCATGCCCAACGCCAGCACCCTTCTGGTTCGACATGACATGTCTTGCATGGTTCGCACAAATTTTTTGCTGTGCAATTCACATACTGCCATAAAAATGTAGCAGAAAATTGAATTAGAAAAAATGAAAAAAAATATAACATTAAGCTCATACCTCACAGATACTACATTCATTAGGTACAGATGAGTATTGTGTTGTAGCAATGCAAAAACTTCATCAGCAAGTCCAACATATGTGCAATTCTTAACAATATCCAAGAGACCTATATTGATAAAAGAAAACAAATAAGACCAAAATATTTTGGCAGCATATGTCGGGCATGGTTGAGCTAATAGAGAGTACAGTTAAAACTCACCAGAATGAACATTAGAATCAATGTCACTAAGAAGCACATGGATGCTAGTCAAATCTGCAGACTCTTTAGGGTTCCTTCTTAGTCTTACAGCATTTCTTGCAGATTAAAAAAAAAAGGGTAAGAGAGTATATCAAAAACAGTAGGATGGCCTGTATGCTTAAGGTACAGGGGAATTGGCAAAAATTGGGCATGTTAAAGATTCAGATTTTTTTCTGCAAGAATACCCTATATTTAAAATTTTTGGATGCTTTGGAACATAATTTTTATGGTGGATGCATATATAATAAGTGCTCATATCTTTTATACAAATGCATATATTTAAGCACTGAACTGCATATTTGTTGAAAGCACAATGTACATTTCTGAGCTAGACTGTATCTGTGGGGCCAAGGATACAGGCTTCCTAAAATTTCAAAACTGGGCCACTTTTGAAGAAAGAAAAATTAAATAAACAAAACAAAAGTGGCTTCAATCTGAAAGAGTGGAAACAAATTGCTGTTTCTGCAAGTTTCCCTCAGGAAAAGGTGAAAGGCAGTAAGAAACTTGCATATCAAGAGGGAAAAATTTATTCAAAATCCTCTAGCCATCAACTGATAAAAAAACCCAGAATAAAAATAAAGAACATTAAGAACACCTATTTGAATCAGTTAACCTTAAGAGCACCTACTTGAATCAGTTTTATGTCATTTAAGGTGTGTTTGACATTCTCTAGAAAAGTTCCATGATAGCATATCACATTTGTAATAGCCTATTGTGGCATGCGTCTTAACTAATCTGAGGGACAAAATTAACCTTAGGTTTAACCACGCAGCTTGATAAGACAATAAAGATTTAAAGAAATGACCAAATATTCCAGTGGAAACTAACATTTACTGACAGAGCTTATTCACAGTAGACTATGACAAACCCCCTCCCCACCAAAAAAGGGGAAAAAAGATTGAAGTATAATTGGAATACGTCGGGTAACAATTAGCCAAAGACAGACTAGGAGGCATGCTTCAGACAACTCCAGTGCATCTACCGCTGTAGGACAAAATTATGGAATGGCTTTAGTGGGTTAGGGACATGGTTCTGAAGTATGAACAAAGGGTGATTTTAGATTTCTCTTAAACAATATTTCAAGTAAAATTATTGTCATTTAAAAGTGTTTTAACTCTTAACACATTCTAGAACAAAAATAATAATTTCAACATTAGATGTGATTTCTTATCTTATGACAGATTGTTTTCTGGAATGCGGCATTTACATCATTCTTTATTGGGATTTCTCTTAATAAAAGAATCCATAAAACAACAGTACAAAACTTGAGCCTGAAATCAGATTATACCTCACAGAAGCTAAGTCAGATTTTTTTTCATGCTGTGATGTTGGCCCATCTTGCCAGTATGCATGCAACCTTCCAAAAGGTTCGCGTGCATCTGTTCTAACCATTTTATGTACTGGTACCTTTTGAGATTTTGTCCCTACAGCATCAAATTACCATATATTTAAAAAAAAAAAAAAAAATCCATGGAAGGATATTCTAAACATTGTTAAGTTATGATCAAGTAGCTGCAATGTATATTGATATGGTTCTGCAGTACAGAAAAAGGCATACTGTAAGAAGGAAATTAGTGGATGTACCAGAACTGAAGGCAGTCTTTTGAGGGTCCTTTTTTGCAATAATATGACTTGTCTGTGATGTATAAACTGAGGAATTTATAGCCTATGATGTGCATAGAAAACCACTGATCAGATATGAAGAAAGTTTGCTAAAACATAAGTTAATCACATTTAAAAACTTTCATGGCACAAAAAGTGGAAATAAAATTTCTTTAGGCACTATATGAATGCAAGTGTGAAACTATCATACAAATTTTCTCTTAATGGATCTTCATAACAGCATACTTGGGATACTATCCTTTTCTGATATTGCACGCCATTTTCACAATTTACCTTCTTGACAGCAACATCCAAATAAAAATGGTTGGCTGCATGACAATATCAACAAAAGAAATGAACTCTGAAGAAGATAAATAAAATATATAAAAATCCACCTGCCTCTAGCCTTGTTGATGCAACTCAAGACAAACAAGTCTTTCATAGGAGGAAAACAAGTAGAAAGCAAAACCCAATTCCAAGCAAAAAGAAGAAAAGGACATCTTGGGATCATAACATGTGCTACAAGTATCTTTCATTTTGCAGCAACGAGACAATTTGAGAAAATTGAATGGAAATATACGGCCATCTGCATATGGTCTTGCTGGTGCAACTCAAAATAACTAAGCAAGGTCCATAATCTTGATATTGGGTGCCATATTAGTTCTACCAATTTGGTATGGTATGGTCGGCATGGTACGGAATGCACCTTATACCAAGAAAGCTCATAGTCTTTCTTCTCACTTTTTATCATGGTGTTGCCTGAAGCTGAGCAGTGCAGGTCAGTATGGCACAGCATATTGGTACACATCCCAATTTCGGATGATACCGGACGGTATAAAACACTTGATATGGTTCAGATTGGTTCGACTCATATAATGAATTAAACCTTGGTATCATATCAATACCATATCAGTATGGTATGGTACAATCAGTACAAATCAGTACGATAGACATTGTAACCAAATGATTAATAGTGATAGGAAGAAAACTGGGGCCACTTTTAATTTGTCTTTTTGGCTCTTTTGCCCATGAGATGAACACAATTTCCTACCTGAAGTTATTTTCTTCTGTCTTCGTTCACATTCTTTCCAAGTCTAGGGGAATGTTGGAGGGGTGCTCCTTGGTTGCATAACCTTAGTGTCCAACCAATCCAATAACATATGCCTCCCTCCAACCAATTAACAATTCTTGTTTTGTGGAAAGCCTCTCTTTTGCCTAGGCAAGGACTTTGGCACCAATTTTTAAAGGATTCAAATCATGTTGACAACCAGTCTTAAAATTTATTCAATCTATTAAGCATTCTTAACTCTGCCTTGAGCTTTAGATGACGCCATATTTGACAGGAAACGACTTAGGTAAAGATGATAATGATGATAGGAGGAAAACAAGAAAGCAAAGAAATCCATTTTTGAGAAAGGTAAAAGGAAAAGACATCTTGGGAAGAGCTTCCAAGTACCATAGGTTCTGCATCAATGACATAAGTTGAGAAGATCAATAAATATAAGATTTCCCGATCACATATAGGAGGGAAAATAAGAAAATCCTTTTAGAAGGAGACAAAAGAGAACAAAGAAAATAATCATAATACCAGATAATGACAAGGAGATAATTCCCTCTATGCACCGTTATATGTGGACCCTGATACCCCCACCACCCCCCCCCCCCCCCAACAAAAAAAAAGAAAGAAAGGCAGGGAAACAAAAACCCACCCACCCCAGGTGCAGAAAAAAAATTTTAAAAAAAGTTTGTATGCTTCAGAAATACCTCCATGATGGGAGTCTGTCCTTTGTAACTTTTGGTGCATGGGACTTTCTCCCTTTACCATAACAATCCAACTTTTTCCCAACTATTTGGGGTCAGCTTCATGGATCCTCATTCACCAAGTAAGAGCCTCTCTCCCCCTAAAATCTCAGAATTACACGAAGTGAAGAACGAAAGAAGAGGAAAAAGAATTACCTCCACGAGAAAGCTCCAATATTAAAATAGAAAAGTTCAGATAAACCACATATCCCTACATGCCGCCACCCCCCTCCCCCCACGTGCATCCCTGGTATCTTTTATATTCTATCAAGAAAACTCCAATAAAAAGTCTATTTCTCTGCCCTAGTATACCACATCTTTCTCAAATATTTGGGTATGTCTCAAAGCTATGCTACGATAGTGCAAATCAAAATCCTTTTTGTAGTTTTGTTGTTTCATCATATAATGATGAAATTCTTCATATGTTTCTCCAGCATTATCCTAATCATTCTTTTCTATTCTATTGCAACTAATAATGAAAGAAAGAAATGGAAGAGCAGCGCTGGGACTTAAATCTTTTGCTAGCTAAAAACAAACTCATCAAAAGCTCCCGCTATTTGAATATGGAACAATATTGAAAGGTTGAGTCAGGATTTTGATTTATACCATGAGATGCAAGGATTCAAAGAACTTGATCTAACCACTTAAGAAATCTAACTATCATTCTCTATTCCTTGTGTTCTTCCTAACTATGATAATGATAGTTCATCCTAAAATATTTATGCATGCATGCATCTGTTTGTGTGTGACCATCCTTGCCTTTTAGAAGAACTCCATAATATGTTTCTTTTGTTTTCTTCTTCTTTCCTTTTGTCATTCTAATTGGTAAGAATATGGAAGAATTTCAGGTTCTATAGCAAAATAATAAAGTTGGCTTTATGAAATTTACATGGGGAGACTTTCTAGATATGGTACTATAGCCATAAGTTCATTAGATTAGTAGCTGCACTAAGAAAAACATCATATTACATTTTCAACAAAAAACACAATATTTTTTTGTGAACAAACTTTTTAGAGTCTTCAGATCCTCCTCATCTTTATCCTCCATGTAGCAGTTGTCAAAACTATCAGAGGCCAGCCTCCTAGATTAAAATCTGATATCATTGACAGGCTATGTTATAGTGAAAAATAAATCATCTCAGGTGCACCTAATTAGTTCCAAATTAGATCTACAACATTTCCCAACAGTTCGGGTCTTCGGGTTTGAGATCTCTCAACTCTCCTATTACGTAGTGTGACCCATTTGAGTGAGAAGGTGAGATTACATTCCAGACAAAATTTAAATTCCAGTAATTTAAAACTATTGGATCATACCCTTTTGTAGCAACTAGAACCTAGGGGTTCACATGACTAGGGTTGGTGGATCAGGGGTCAGTCCAAAACAAATCAGTCTTGATTATTTTCCAATTATTGGCTAAACCGGTCAATATTGGGACTAAAACAAACCAATCCAACCAAGATTGGGTTGACTCAGGTCAATTCTAGAGGGGCCTGAAAATAAAGATTAGATTTCAACATAATGATCTATTAAGTATATGCTGAGGAAAAATGAACGATATAGCAACAAATGATCAATCAACATCATACAATTAAAAACCCAAAAAATAAATAACAAATGTTGGACATGACAAGCTACAAATATGAAAAAACCAATGGAACAAAACAAAAGTTAACATAAATTATGGGTCTATAATGGTATAGATAAAAATATAATAAATTGTTGGATGATATATGTTATATTGTAAACTTTATATGCAAAATATTATATATGTAAATTGCTTCAGTTTGGGTTGGATCAGGTTATCCAACCCCTTGACCCAGAACCAAACCAAGTCGGTCAGGACTTAAGGTGCCTCCAAACGAGAATCAAACTCAACCATTTTACATAAGAACCTGAACCAAACCAACCCAATGAGTTGACTTGGTTTAGTTCTCAGGATAAACCAGAATTTTATGCACTCCACTAGAACCCATGGTCAATAGTATATTCATGGTAGTTCCCAAGCTCAGCAAGCAAAAAGAAATGAGAAATAATTAATATCCACCTTCTTTGTTTCTTTCTATCAAGTCATACAAAATTTTTCATTAGAAAATAATAAAGTGATTACCATACAAAGTAGAGGATAAAAGCTCCCAAAAAAAAGGAACAAAAAAGTTATATATGAGATGTTAGTGAATTACCTGAGTTTGAAATGTTCTTGATGTGTTAGAGTTCATCAACTTAGACTCAACAGCAGTCTGTATGGTCTCAATAAGACTCTCCTGGTTCAAAAGGCTTACCTGCAATCAGGAATGTACAGCTGATCTGAACATTGTTGGATTAATTAGAAGATTTATACGCAAACAGGAAGCGATTACAGAAAAGGGAAAAATTAAAAAGCCCACCCACTTCCTACAAATACATGAAGATGAGGCCTTCTCTTTATTTAATTTTCCTAGAGACTGTTTTCACATAGTGTATACCTCTCTTTTTGTCGGATGTATATTGACATCTACATGCTCAGAGGGGAGACCGATTGACATATAAATGAAAGGTTTTGATGCTTTTGGCAAAGTTGCAGAATAAACCACTTCAATGGCTCTTTTCAAGGCAGTGCATTCCACCAGCCTGTCTGAAAGAAAATATTTCAGATAATGTATATTGAAGCATAGTTATAGGTCAGCATCTCCGAGTTTCAAAGTAAATCTTCTCCGAACCTTTATCTTTAGACATCATTAACAATCTGATGCCGCTATAGCATGAATGTTCACATACCATTAATGAAAAGTATCATTGTTGTTTTCTTCACTACGTAATTTGCATTTGAAATAAAACCATCCATCTTGAAGATTGATCGGACTGGATTGTCATCTGAAGCGGTTAATTCCATCAGATCACGAGCCACAGAAACACCATACACAGTTCTGATAGCATCCAGCCTTGAACATGCAGCAACTGTGTGAACATCTGCTCTATTTGCACCATGCTATTTCATATAAATGAAGAGATATTAGCATTTCATGTACAGGAAATTAATATAGAAATTCAATTTGCATTTACATTTCACTGAAGCATCAAAGTTGACTCACCTTTCTGCAAGAAAAGCTCACACTAATGTTATGGACGGCAAACCGGCTAATCAAGTCTATAATCTTTGGGTAATCATCACTGGAGTTCTGCAATGTCTTTCTACGAGCAATCATATTGTAAAATAGATTCTCAACCTGAAATAAATGAACTTTGATAATTAAAAAAATTCCATGACATAGATGGAACACAAAATCACACAAGAAATTGATGAGAAACTTGTAAAGCATGTAATGATACCAAAATAATGCAGAATGCCTTACCATTATTTGAGTTCCTCTAACAGCAGCACAGGGCCTTGGTTCATTCTCCATTACTCCATCTCTATAAGAAACCCTGAAAATGGGCATCAAAAAAAGTATTGAATATGACAGAACTGTATAACAGTGATGGAAGGAACTTGAGGAAGACATACACCTGTAACCATGCAGTTGACCTTCAGTTATAGTTGTCACAGTAACATGGCCAACATATGTCATGCTGGCCAAAGCCTCCCCTCTAAAACCCATTGATTTAATTGTCTGCAGGTCCTCATATGTAGATAACTTTGATGTGGTGTGTCTTTCACATAGTATAGGCAGATCCTCATACTGTTACCACAATAATTTCATGCCATTAATGATAACAATATATAAGAGAGAAGAACAACAAAGAATTTCTAGCTCACAATTGTCAACTGTAACCGCAATACACGAAATATCACAAGTATATAATACAACTTGCAGAAAGAGGTAAGCATTGTACCAACTTTAAATAAAGTTGAATGTCCCAAAAAGTTATCCTTTCTATTGGAGCATTTATTTCATCATTTTTAACAAATTCAAACTCCTGGTAACCCGATTCATTAGTCCCACAGAGTGATCATTTGATGTAAGCCTACCTACATCCTCTAGTTTCCAAGTTTTCCACGGTCAATTGTTTTCCAATAATTCCCACCGCGAATGTCCTTCAGAGGCAGTCAATTAAAGAAATCCAAGCACCAACATTTCTTGAAATAATTTAATAATCCATACCCGGCTAATCAACACAATCTTGTTGTCCACTTTTTGAACTGAGGAAAGGGGCTACGATAAAACCCTATATACGTGCAAAAGAAATGAATATTTAACAAAAAAAAAAGCAACGATTTTTGAATCTTTCTAAGGATCGAATTGCATTTTTCCGTGTATTAATCAAGCGGAATGGGCTCAAAAGTCGCGCAAGGGTGTTGAAGGTGGAAATGGGAAAACAAGGGTTTACCCGGATTCCGTGGCCGTTGTCCGAGACCTGGATGAGCTTAAGGCCGCCGTCCTTGACGACGACAGAGATGGAGGTGGCCCCCGCGTCCAGGCTGTTCTCCACTAGCTCCTTCACAGCCGAGGCCGGCCGCTGGATCACCTCCCCCGCCGCGATCCGGTTCACCACCGACTCGTCCAACCGCCGGATCCTTGGCGGCTCCAACGTCGTCGCCGCGGAGTCCGTCGTCTGCTCGGGCTCGCCAATCTCCATGGCGAAAGAGAGAGAAGAAGTTGGGGATGTGGAGTTTTTGGAGGGAGGCGAGGAAGAGAGGTGTTCATAGACCGGGAGGTCGCGTGCCGTTCACGTGAGCAGATTGTTCCAGCAAAATATGGTCGATCCATCAATCCGTCCTAGTTTGGATTTAGGCACGGATTTGAGATATAAATAAATTGGTTCATTTAATTTATTTAATATTTAAATTAAATTTAAATTTAAATATATAATTTATTTAATATTTAATTAAATTAAATAATTTATTTAATTTATTTAAGATTTATTTAATTTATTTAAAATATATTTAATCTGTTTCTAACTTATTTATTTTATTTTATTTATTTAATATATTAAAAATCTATGTGTAATCTATTTAATCTTGATCTATTTAATAAATAAACTAAGTAGGCTGGATAGAATTATTTATTTAATAAATAAATTAAATTTAAATTTAAATTTTTAATTTATTTAATAAATATATTAAATTTGAATCAATTATTTTTTTATCCGATCCAATCCAATTATCTTGCAAGGAGCATGCTTCAAACTAATATGAAGCTAGTAGATGTATTTATTTTATATTTTTTTATAATTAAAGAACCAACTTTGTGCATGAAATGATTTGTTAAATAGTATTGCAGTGTAGGAGGAAGGGCATTATTAATTCTATAGTCGAGGAGGACTTTGCCTGATATAAAAATTGATATTAATTATAAATTGAGAAAGACTCTAGCTTATATAGAAAAGGATCATCCTTCTCACGTGAGATGCTTTTTGAAAAATAAAATCATGAGATCTATAGGCCAAAGCGAATAATATTTCACATATTAAGCCATAAGCTCTTGATCGCAATAAATAGATTTGGACAAGATTGGAATAAATAAGGTATACTTAAATATACCATAAACTTATACAAATTTAATTTTTTAGCATTTCAAAGATCAATAGAGAATTACAAAGCAACATATGAAGCACCAATACTAACCTATATTAGCGTTACTTTTATTTCTCATGTTCTATTTTTAAAAACGAGATGCGGAAGCAACACAAAATAAAAGTTTCATACTATCAATTTTAATTTTAATTTTTAAAATTATTTTATTATTATTTTTAAATATTTTTTTAAAAAAAATATATTTTTTTTACCATCATTACCAGCATTGTTTCTTGCTACCTTTACCCTTACTATTGTCATCACCACCATTGCTATCTTAAAGGTTGCCACTACATCACTGCGATATCATCACTAAATATCTTTTTCCACCACCACTATCATCCTATTATTATTATCAATGTTATCTCCACCACACCATTATCATCATCATTATTGCCTCCATCGTATCGTTAGTGCTCTCATCAACATTACTATCATCATTACTATTATTATCCCTTCCATCATACCACTATCACTATTATTCTTATCACTTTTGTTGCATTGCCATTGGATCTACCACCAAAGCCACTATTACTATTATTTTCACTTGTGTTGCAACTACTACCATCTTTATGATCATCATCATACTTATTTTTAAAAAAATATTTTCACTGTACCAAATAAATTTATATTTGTTATTGGAAAAAACACGGAAAAGATTTCTACATGCATGACCAGACATGCTGATCTGCTTAATTACGTTAAGTAATTTTGCTGTTGTTTGTACTTAATTAAAGCATGTTTAGCTTGGCATTGAGTGATAGGATTATGTTTGTCTCGGAGCAATCATTAGATGGATGCAGCTGGATAATTTATTAAGTTTGCATAAGTGGATTTCGGGTTTTTCCATTAGAAACGAAAGGATGTGATGAGTAGGATATAAATGATAAGTCTAATGAATACTGTTGAGGATAAATTTCGCTCCTATCGAAGTTTAGTTTAATTCTCAACCTAATGCAATCAGTAGCTGCAGAAGAGCTTCAGCGGACGGGTCTTAGCCGTACCCCTTCAACCGGCTGAACTCCTCAGCGGTCGAGCTCCTTCGGACTCTCAGTGGTCAGATCGAACTCCTTCAACCGGCCAAACTCCCAACGATCGAGCTCCTTGGACTCCCAACGGCCGAGCTCCTTCGAACCCCTTCAGCCGACCGAACTGCATAGCGGCCGAGCTCCTTCGAACCCCTTCGATCGGCCAAGCTGCTTAACGGTCGAGCTTCTTGGACTCCCAGCGGTCGAGCTTTAGCGGAACTCCTCAGCGGCCGAGCTCCTTCGAACCCCTTCAGCCGATCGAACTGCATAGCAGCCGAGCTTCTTGGACTCCCAGCAATCGAACTTTAGCGGAACTCCTCAGCGGCCGAGCTTCAGTCAGACTTCCGCGAGAGCCGGACTCTATCCGCGCCCTTCCAGCCAGACGCCTGCAAGAGCCGAACTCCCTCCAAGCTTCCTCTTCGGCCGAACTTCCTCGGGAGCTGGACTCATCCCAGACATCCTTCGGCCAAACTTTTTCAGGAGCCGGACTCCTCCCAGATACCTCCTTCGATCGGCCGAGCTCCTATCGAACTCCCCAGCAACCGAGCCTTAGCCGCGCACCTTCAGCCAGACGCCTACAGAAGCCGAACTCCTTTCGAGCTTCCTCTTCAGGAGTCTGAACTCCTTCGAAATGGATACACGTCAAAATCCTTCAACCCTTCATTCAATCTCGAGCGGCTCAGTATCAAGATAGCTGCAGCCATCACCATCAGTCCACCACAAGCGACAGCGATCTGCTATCAGGTGGTGATGGCTGTCACCATCAACCCACTGCAGATGGCGCCTTCTCCTGGGACTGACTCCAACGGACCTCGAACGACCCACCAGCACGTGGCTACAGCTGTCACCATCAAGCTCCGCCTATAAAAAGGATCCTTCTGATACGCTAACTCTAACCTCTGATCTCTAAGCTCTCCTCTCCCTCTCTAAGCTCTGCGGAACTCATTCACGAGCACTCCATTCCTGTTGGTCAGAGCTGACTTGATCGTTGGAGGGTCCTGCCGGAGCCACCCCCACCGGCTCTGAACGGGACTTTGTTTTGCAGGTCTCCGATGGTGACCTCGTCCACCTCCGCTCCAGCTGATTTCGATAATGATCAGATTCTGCGTCAACAGATTAGCGCTAGAGGAAGGGCGCTGAACCTCCGAGGTCCCCTTATTCTTAAAGGAGTGCTCAGCGATGATTTCTCTCTCCCCTCTCTGAAGATCTCTCTTCTTCCTCTCTAGAGTTTCTTTTCGAAGAAAAAATGCCTCTCAGGAGAGCTTCGACTCGACGATCGACGGCCTTCGTGCCAAATCCATCTGCTCCCATTTCAGCCTCCGACGAAAACTTTGCCTACAAACCCGCCATGAGGATGCGAGCAACCGGCCCTAAGGAGGAGCATTTGGGCATACCAATCGCCCTTAGGAAGGAGAAACGGAGAATAGAAGTTCTCCCGCAGAAAGCTTTCCAGGAGGGCGGCATGAAGTTCGGCCGCATTCGCGACCCCCTCGGCGCAAGCAAGGCCGAACTCCCACTCGAGCTCAACATCGAGGAAGCTCCAAGGAAGGTTTCACAGGAGGCGGAATGAAGTTCGACCGCGTCCACGACCTCTCAGTGCAAGCGAGGCCGAACTCCCCCTCGAGCTCGCCATCAAGGAAGCACCGACAAAGAGGCATGAAGTTCTCCCGACGAAAGCTTCACATGAGGGCGGAGTGAAGTCGGCGCAAGCGAGGTCGAACTCTCCCTCGAGTATGTCATCAAGGAAACCCCCTACAAAGATCTCACAGGAGGTAAAAATGAAGTTCGGCCGCGCTCACGACCACCCCAGTGCAAGCGAGGCCGAATTCTCCCTCAAGTATGTCATCAAGAAAATCCCTACAAAGATTTCACAGGAGGCAGAATGAAGTTCAGCCAAGCTCACGACCACCCCAGTGCAAGCGAGGTTGAACTCTCCCTCGAGTATGTCTCCAAGGAAGCCCCTACAAAGAATTCACAGAAGGTGGAATGAAGTTCAGGCAAGCCAGGCCGAGCTCCCCCTCGAGCTCGTCGTCAAGGAAGTCTCGACTAAGAAGCATGAAGTTCTTCCGTAGAAGATTTCATAGGAAGTTTGACCGCACTCACGGACCCCCTTCGGGCGCGAGTTCGAACTTCTCAAGCTCGCTACCGAGAAAGCCCCAACACAAGGGCGCGAAGAAGTCCTCCTTCCGAAAGGTTCCACGACTACGCCCCCCCTAAACGCTCCTCTAACTCAAATTCTCACCGAAGTTGAGAACCAACTGCCAAGATCAGAAGGATTACGGTCTCCCCCAAACAAGCACGATCAAAGCAAGTACTGCCTCTACCATCATGACCATGGCCACGACACTGAGGAATGCGTTCAGCTCCGAGATGAAATTGAGAAGCTCATCAGAAAGGGGCGACTGGGTAAATTTCTCTAGTATCAGCCTGAAGCAGGAGAAGATCGGCCAAAGGCGCTGCCATAGCCAGAAACTGGCAAAGAGATCGGCCACCTCACGGCGTCATCAACATTACCCATGAGAAGGAGCTTGGTACATCGGCGATTCGTCATCCTCCCAGCGTCAAAGCCAAGAGAAGCGTGCTCCAAATCGAGGAGGCCAGCATGAGATAGAGGAGGTCATCCGGATGGACTTATCCCGAGAAACTCGGAGGAACAACGCCCACGACCCTGAAACGGGGATGTGCTGCCCGTAATTTCCTTCGGTAAAATTCTTCCCAATAATAGGTGCAAAAACTGTTGATGACAGCGAAGAGCGAATGGCCCATTAGGAACAGGAGGAAGACCTCATCCTAATGCGAGCAAAGTCGAAGGCCTCGTTCACCTTAGACGAGACGGGGGAGAGGCTCGGACGACGGTCCGCATGTGCCCCCACAGCCCGTTAGGAACAGGAGGAAGACCTCGTCCTAACGCGAGCAAAGTCGAAGGCCTCGTTCACCTTAGACGAGATGGGGGGAGAGGCTCGGACGACGGTCCGCATGTGCCCCCACAGCCCGTTAGGAACAGGAGGAAGACCTCGTCCTAACGCGAGCAAAGTCGAAGGCCTCGTTCACCTTAGACGAGATGGGGGGAGAGGCTCGGACGACGGTCCGCATGTGCCCCCACAGCCCGTTAGGAACAGGAGGAGAGACCTCGTCCTAACGCGAGCAAAGTCGAAGGCCTCGTTCACCTTAGACGAGATGGGGGAGAGGCTCGGACGACGGTCCGCATGTGCCCCCACAGCCCGTTAGGAACAGGAGGAGAACCTCGTCCTAACGCGAGCAAAGTCGAAGGCCTCGTTCACCTTAGACGAGACGGGGGAGAGGCTCGGACGACGGTCCGCATGTGCCCCCACAGCCCGTTAGGAACAGGAGGAAACCTCGTCCTAACGCGAGCAAAGTCGAAGGCCTCGTTCACCTTAGACGAGATGGGAGAAGCGGACGACGGTCCGCATGTGCCCCCACAGCCCATTAGGAACAGGAGGACCTCGTCCTAATGCGAGCAAAGCGAAGGCCTCGTTCACGACGAGACGGGAGAGGCTCGGACGACGGTCCGCATGTGCCCCCACAGCCCGTTAGGAACAGGAGGAGACCTCGTCCTAACGCGAGCAAAGTCTAAAGACAGAAAAAGGATCTTCATCAACCCATAGGATAAGATCTTTCCCGAGCACCCGCATCAACCTCGATCGCAGAAAATAAGATCTCCCGAGGGTCCGACAACTCGGCCCGAGCGATCATGGACAACCTTGACTAGAGATAAATCTCTTCCGAGCGACCGAGTCAACCTCCGGCCAGAGATAAGATCTCTTCCGAGCGATTCGAGTCAATCTCGACTAGAGATAAGATCTCTTCTAAATGACCGCATCAACTCGGTCAGAGATAAGATCTCTTCCGAGCGATCGAGTCAACCTCGGCTAGAGATAAGATCTCTTTCGAGCGACCGCGTCAACCTCGGCCAGAGATAAGATCTCTTCTGAGCGACCGCATCAACCTCGGCTAGAGATAAGATCTCTTCCGAGCGACCGCAACAATCTTGACTTGTAGAAGATAAAATCTCCTCGAGTGTCCGCATCAACCTCGACCGTAGGAGATAAGATCTCTCCTGAGGATCTAAGCCAACATCGGCTATAGGAGATAAGATCTCCCCCAAGGCAAACTCGACTGTAGAAGATAAGATCTCCCCCGAGCGCCCGCATTCAACCTCGATTGCAGGAGATAAGATCTCCCACGAGAGTTCAGGCCAACTTCGGCTACAGGAGATAAGATCTTTCCTGAGATAAACTCGACTGCAGGAGATAAGATCTCCCCGAGCGCCGCATCAACCTCAGCCGTAGGAGATAAAATCTCCCCTGAGGGTCCGGGCCGACCTCAGCTGTAGGAGATGAGATCTCCCCCAAGCGTCCGCATCAACCTCGACCGCAGGAGATAAGATCTCCTCCGAGGCAACCTCGACGTAGGAGATAAGATCTCCCCGAGGGTCCGAACCAACTTTCAACTGCAGAAGATAAGATCTCCTCCGAAGGCAACCTCGACCGCAGGAGATAAGATCTCTCCTGAGGGTTTGGACCAACTTCAACTGCAGAAGATAAGATCTCCTCTGATGCAAACTCGACCGCAGGAGATAAGATCTCTCCCGAGCGATCGTGGACAATCTCGGCTGGAGATAAGATCTCTCGCGAGTGATCGTGGACAACCTCGGCTAGAGATAAGATCTCTTCGAGCGACGTGGACAACTTCGGCCAAGATAAGATCTCTCCGAGCGATCGTGGATAACCTCGACCATAGATAAGATCTCTTCGAGCGACTGTGGAGCAACTCGGCTAGAGATAAGATCTCTTCCGAGCGATCAAGATAACCTCAACTAGAGATAAGATCTCTTTCGAGCGACCATGGACAACCTCAACCAGAGATAAGATCTCTCCCGAGCGACCGAGTCAACATCGGCTAGAGAGAAGATCAGAGCCAATCTCGGTCAGAGAGAAGATCGGAGACAACCTCGGCCAGAGAAGATATCTCCCGAGCACTCGTATTAACTGCGGCTGCAGGAGAGAAGATCTCCTCCGAGTCAGCCTCGACTGCTGAAGGCAATATCGCCCCCTAGAGGAGCTCAACCTCCGACCTCGACCGCATGAGACGAGATCAACTTAAACCTCAGCTGGAGATGAGATCTCCCTCGGGCTTCAACTTCAACATCAACTTTAGCTGGAGATGAGATCTCCTCCGAGCTTCGACCTGAACCAGCACAGAGCCTAAAAGAAAACTTCGGCAGTCGCCTTTTCTGCACTTTCTTCCTTCGAGTTTCGAACTCGGAAGTGGGGGGACTATTGTTGGGGATAAATTCCGCTCCTGCCGAAGTCCAATTCGATCCTCAGCCTAATGCAACCAATAGCCACGGAAGAGCTTCAGCGGACGGGTTTTAGCCGTACCCTTTCAGTCGGCCGAACTCCTCAGCGATCGAGCTCCTTCGAACTCTCAGCGACCGGACCGAACCCCTTCAGTCGATCGAACTCCCAGCGGTCGAGCTTCTTCGAACTCCTTCAACCGACTGAACTGCATAGCGGGCGAGCTTCTTCGAACCTCTTCAGCCGATCGAACTGCTTAGCGATCAAGCTTCTTGGACTCTCAGTGGCCGGGCTTTAGCGAAACTCCTCAGCGGCCGAGCTCCTTCGAACCCCTTCAGCCGACCGAACTGCATAGCGGTCGAGCTCCTTCGAACCTCTTCAGTCGGTCGAACTGCTTAGCAGCCGAGCTCCTTGGACTCCCAGTGGCCGGGTTTTAGCAGAACTCCTCAGCGACCAAGCTTCAGTCGGACTCCCGCGAGAGCCGAACTCTCTCCGCATCCTTCCAGCCAGATGCCTGCAAGAGCCGAACTCCCTCCAAGCTTCCCCTTCGATCGGACTTCCTCAGAAGCTGGACTCATCCTAGACATCCTTCGACCGAACTTCTTCAGGAGCCGGACTCCTCCCAGACACCTCCTTTCAGCTGGCCGAGCTCCTACCAAACTCTCCAGCGATTGAGCCTTAGTCGCGCACCTCCAGCCAGATGCCTACGAGAGCCGAACTCCTTCCGAGCTTCCTCTTCAGGAGTCCGAACTCTTCCAAAATGGGTATACGTCAAAGTCCTTCAACCCTTCATTCGATCCCGAGCGGCTCAGTATA
Organism: Cocos nucifera; assembly: GCA_006176705.1. Taxonomy (NCBI): domain Eukaryota; kingdom Viridiplantae; phylum Streptophyta; class Magnoliopsida; order Arecales; family Arecaceae; genus Cocos; species Cocos nucifera. The sequence goes on from QRFJ01000271.1 coordinate 1,209,887, forward strand.
AAGACAACTGCAGCCATCACCATCAGCCCGCCGCAAGCGACAGTGACCCACTACCAGACGGTGATGGCTGTCACCATCAACCCGCTGCAAATGGTGCCTTTCTCTGGGACTGACTCCGTCGGACCTCAAGCGGCCCGCCAGCACGCGGCTACAGCTGTCACCATCAAGCTCCGCCTATAAAAAGGATCCTCCTGATACGCTAACTCTAACCTCTAATCTCTAAGCTCTCCTCTCCCTCTCTAAGCTCTACGGAACTCATTTCCGAGCACTCCATTCCTGTTGGCTAGAGCTGACTTGATCGTCAGAGGATCCTGTCGGAGCCACCTCCACCGGCTCCGGATGGAATTTTATTTTGTAGGTCCCTGATGGCAACCTCGTCCACCTCTACTCCAGCTGATTCTGATGACGACTGAATTTTACGTCAACAAATACTGAGGCATAAGTATACCCTAACAAAGCAGCAGGTGTATTTAAGTGTATTTATATAGGGCACCAATATTAAGGATGGCAATAGATTATCAAGCCAGCTAATATCCAAACCAATCTTGCACTTAAAAATCTTATACCCATTTTGTTTCGGATCAGATTAGACTAAATAAAGATGCGAATCATACCGGATTAGATAGATAAAAAGAGCGAAATTAGATTGGATAAAAAAACTCATCATATAAATATTATAAAATAATTATAATTTAAAAAAATAAATTAAATTTATATCAGATCAAGTTTAGGATAAAATATATTATTATTTGTATGTGATTCGAATCCTTAGATTATTTTTTCTAAAATATATATCTGTCCAAGTTTGGATCATATAAAATCTATTCTATTTGAATCGGATTGGATTAAATATCCAATGGAATGGAATGGCTAAAATTGTCATTCCAACCCAACATAGGTCCACGCGTAATCCTAGTTTGATGTTGCATATGCCCTTGGTGTACATTGGATGCATTTAGCTCCCTCGTTATTTTGAATCATGGAGCACCACAGCACTTGTAAAGTGCTTTGTGGTTTGCAGGAACTTTGGTTCAAAGGATTCAGTCTCGCTCATGAGGGTTAGGCCATTCACCGAACACCACAGCACTTGTACATGAGTCGAGGTGGGTGCAATTCATGCGGCTAAACAAATGGTGTTCCTATGATTTACGATATGGTGCCATTAGATCAGCCTAGAATCCAACAATTTGGGCTAGTTTCACATCAAAAGTTTTGGTTTGGGCTTCAAATACATCTATACTATACACGAAAGATGAGTCCTGGCTCTTCCAGCACGATGCACATTACTTTTTTAGGCTGCCTTGTGTCATGAATTTGATAGGATCCTGGGCTCTCTTTTTTTCGATCAAAATAGAAAAAGTAACTCAAAAAAAAAAAAAAAAATTGACCAATATGAATGCCCTTGCTAGAGGAGGAGAAAAATTTTTGCTATCATCCGAGAATGGTTCCATCATCATATACTTTGAGTTGACATCACATTATCCAGGAAGAGGAGAAGCAAATCGAGCCCTAGGCTCTCCTAGCATGATGCGCATCACTTTTTTAGGTCATCTCTTGTTGTGAATTCGGTAGGATCCTGGGCTATCTTTTTTCAGGTCAAAATTGAAAAGTCAGCAGATTGAGAGGAGGTAACCAAAAAAAAAATCTTGATCGATATGGGCACCCTGGTTGGAGGAGGAGAAGAATTTTTGCTATCATCTGAGAATGGTCCCATCAGCATACACAAGGGGAGGAGAAGCAAGTCACCGTTGTTGGTGTTGATTGAAGCCATGTCAATGCCATGTTGGATCCGTGTAGAAAATAGAAGGCACCAAGAGAGAAGGAGAAAACCATGTCGACTGGCAAGAGACAGCACAGGAAGTCTCTTAATTAAGGAAAAGTGTTTGGCAAGCAAAAAAAATTGAGCACATCTTTAAGTACATGTGGAAGGATTTTGAAATGAGATCAGTCAATATACTGATCGATCAGAAGGAAGAGCTGTCTTTTCTGTGCTCTTCCACCGAGCCGGTATATATAGGTGCAGAGGGATATCGAGGGAGCAAGAAGGACTGAAAATCAGAAAGAAATGTAAGAAAATAGTGCATTCTTCATTTATTTTAAGTTGTACTCTTCTATTTTTGACTTTTTAAAAATAAAATATTATTTCTTTGATGTTTTATTAGGTCGCTTGAAAAAAAATCGATAGAACATAGTGAGGTCAGTTTTATAGTAACCCTATTTTTTTATTTTCATTTATCATTTATTACAAACTTTTATTATCCCCATCAGTTTGGTATGCATAGAATTCAGTAGCTTTTGCATTTTTTTATGGTATCGTATCAGAAACTTCATTTGGTTCCTCATCAATAAAGTAGGGGGTTGCTACTTTTCTTTGGGCAGCCTTCCATCCTTTAATTTTTAACATCATTTGGGGAGGGAGGGATGGACAAAGGATTAATGCTACGGCTTGGCAGCCTTCCAGAATGGCTGTAGGTGGAAAGAAAAGAAAAATAATTTAAGAAAAAATACGGCACAGTTGCTATTGCTTTGCAATGGCCTTTCAATGCCCCCCAAAAAAGGGGAAGCATGGTAGCTGGCGCAGTGCACTAGCCTTCCAGTGTGAAAGAAAAAAATAAAAAAAGGAGAGCACGATTGCTGCTGCAGTATAGTAGCCTTTCATTACTCAAAAAAAGGGAAGCACGATTGCTACAACAGTAGCCTTTCAGTGCCTAGAGAGTTGGAATTAGAATGTTGGGGATAGGTATGATGGATAATGGAAAAAAATAAAATGGAGATAATCAGATTGCACTATTACAAAAATGGCCTATGGCAGCGCATACTATGGCAATTATTTTCGAAACCGCTATCATAGCTCCTACGGCAGTGATTTTTATTAACCACTGCTATAGGTCGGACTTATGGCAGCGATTTTTGTAACTGTTGCTATAGATCCAACATATAGCAGCGGTTATAGAAAACCGCTGCCGCTGCCATAGGTCGGACCTATAGCAGCGGTTACAAAAAAATCACTGCCATAGGTCGACCTATAGTAGCGGTTCATTATAACTGCTACCATAAGTCAGACCTATAGCAGCGGTTAGTAGGAATTACTGCTATAATCTGATTTATGACAGCGATTAATTGTAACTACTGTCATATATATATATTTTTTAAATATTATATAATTTTAAAATTTAATATCCATCTTCACTGTTCATTATCTAAATAATTATCATTAGAGTGTCGTCGCAAAAGGTTGCCTCGATCCGATGGCCCTAACTTCTTCGATCAGAAAAATTTGATTTCGACGATCACGAACGATGATGGGATGATCTGATAGATGGAGACCTCCGATGGATCCAAAAATCTACAACGATAATCTTGATGATGTTTGTAGCATACTATCAAAGTTTCATTTCAATTGGATATCATTATCTTAGTTAATTTAGTATAGCTTAGTTTCGACCGTTAAATGATAAACAAGTGATCAAAGGATCAAACAGTGTCCGAATATGAGATAATTTTTTTTATAAATGATCTTTTTGGCTACTACTTTAATCATTTTTTATGATGGTGATTATAAAATTTAACTCGTAAGATGAAGAACAATCTAAAACCATACATCTCCTGATAACCATCCTAAAACTTCACTGGTTGTTATGCTCGTGCTTTTGTAATATCTGCTTAACATTAATAATTTATACGAAAATGATTTAAATTTTGCTATCATCATCGTATAAAATATTTAAAATTATAATAAAAATTATTTAACTAAAAAATATCTCATAGTCGAATTTTATTTAATCCTTTGATCGCTTGTTTCTAATTTAATAGTTGAAATCATTCCATACTAAATTAACTATGATAACAATATCTGATTGAAGTAAAACTTTGGTAGTATGCTACAAATATCATCGAGATCATCTTTGTAGGTTTTTGGATCCATTAGAGATTTTCATCTATCAGATCATTGCATCATCGTTCATGATCGTCGAAATCAAATTTTTTTAATCGATGAAGCTAGGGCCATCGATCGAGGCAACCTTTTGCGACGACACTCTAATAATAATTATTTAGATAATGAACGATGAAGATGGGCATTAAATTTTAAAATTATATAATATTTAAAAAAAATAAAAAAAAAATTATTTTCAATCTATGGCAGCGATTATCAAAAATCGTTGCTATAGATCTACAACAGTGATTATAGAACCACTGTTGTAGATTTATGACAGCGGTTCGATAACCACTACCGTAGGTTAACTATAATCGCTGCTGTAGATCTATGGCAGCGGTTCGATAACCGCTGCTGTAGGTTAGGTTAAAAATTTTTTAATTTTTTTTCTTCCATGTGCGCTCGATCTCTCTCTCCCCCCTCCTCTTCATCATCGGTGAGGCTCCTTCCCCCCGACCGACGTCGCCCCTCCTTCCCCCTCGGTCGGCGCTGCCCCTCCTTCCCCCTCTCCTCCTTTGGCCCCCATCCCTGGCCACCCCTCCTCGCCACCCGCCACCCCCACCCTACCCCCCACCCCTCCATCCGATCCTCCCTAGGCCCCCAGCGAAACTCCCCTCCGACGAACCCCCATCTGACCCTCCCTCGACCCCCCGTGAAACCTTCCTTCGACGAATCCTCCTCCATCCTCGCTGGGTCCCCCACGAAACCCTACCCCCCCACCCCTCCATCCGACCCTCCCTCGATCCCCAGCGAACCCCCCTCCGACAAACCCCCCATCCGACCCTCCCTCGGCCCTCTTTGAAATCCTTCCTCCGACAAACCCTCATCCACCCTCGACCCTCCCACCACCCCCTCGTGAAATTCCTCCCCCACACTCTATCCTCCTCCGGGCTTGGTGTGAAACCAAACCCCCTTCTAATGAGCCCCCCTCCATCCTCCTTCGGCCCCTGCGAAACCCCACCCTCCCACCACCACCATTTGACCCTCCTCGATCGAGTGCGAAGCTCCTTCGACCTCCTCATCACTATGCCCCCCCCCTAGCTCCCCATCTCCGACCGCCCCTACTATCTCTCTTTTCTCCTTTTCTCTCTTCTCTATCTCACTATCTTGCTTTTATTTTGCAGGTTACCTCTAGTGCCATCGTCCTTCTCTAGCATCATCGCCGACGACCCTTGGAGCTTATGATGTGATTCTCTCTCTATAGCAATAGATATAATTTTTTTTAATTTTATAATATTATTTATTAATCATGTATATTTATAATAATTTATAAAATATTTATAATAAATATTATAAATATTTATTATAAATATTATAATTATCTACATGCCTTAGTTTTTGGACGATGTCATGGCGGTAGCCTTGAGCCGTGCCATATCGACGGCTGTGGACTAGATCTGTCAATGAATTGAATTTAGATCGAAACATGGATATTCAAATCTGGATCCAATTTTAATTACTGGTATCGAATCCAAATTCGAATACCCAACGAATTTATACTTGAGAGAGGAAGGGAGGGATCCGATCTCGCCGCCATCATTGGAAGGGAGGGGGTCCAGCCTCACCGCCATCATTGGAAGCGAGGGGTCCAGCCTCGTCGGCGAGGGAGATCGAGAGAGGGAGAGTGAGAGATCGAGAGAGCGAGAGAGGGAGGGAGGGGGTCCGGCCTTATCTCTCTAGCTCCATCATTAGAATGTTGCGCCAGAGGTGAATTATATGTTATCTGCTTTCCAAAATTTTTATTTATATCAATGTAGCCTAATGAAATTTATAGAAATAAACTAGTAACCGACATCTAACAATGCCTTCTTATTCACTGCGATAGTCAGCATCTTGGTTCATTTCCAAATTATTGTCGATATTTATATAAAATGAGGTAGGCATGTTTACATATCATTGGCATATTATTGGTATATTAAGCTGCTTAAAATCATCATTTATGTCTTAATTCTTAATTGGCTGACCTGCCAAAGCTTGAATACCAAATTTGACTTTGTCTCGATTCATTTCTGTTTGCGTTTGAGTCTACTTTTGAAAATTATTTATTTTTTTCTTTTTGTGCCTATCTTATAGGACACATTTAACATAACTTTTAGGGACTCTCATTAGACTTATGATATTTCAAGTTGCTGTGACCTAATGAAATCCATCATATGTTTTAATTTTAAATTAAGTTTTTATGTCGATGCATGTTGTATTATTTCTCATTTCTATTCAGTTCTTGCTAATTCAAATTTTACTTTTTCAAATGATTTTATGCATTATATTGCAATGATCGGGCGTCTTTTAAATTATCCTTTTTAAGATGATGGATCAACTAATTTCTAAAGAATCTATTTGAGGTCTTTCAAACTGTTCTATGAGGTGGCATACTATGCAGTCTTTAGAGATTAGCTAGATTATGGTTCTCATTAATTCTCTTAAAAAAAGCTTAGATGAACAGACATCTTTTAAATTACAGATGAACAAAGAATTTCCTTTGGAACTATTAATTGATTATATTTCTTTGTGTATTTCTAAAAAATGAGAACAGGAGTTTGTTGTACAACTTAATTTTTTTGGTCAATATTCAAGTTGCTCTTTGTCATCTTTTCTTGCTCTCGTTACCATTTCAATGTTCTACCATGCTTGTAGAATAAAAGAAGTGAATGTATTTTATTATATTTATTTTTATTCTTTATGTGTGATGTTCTTACAAGTCTTTTATTCTTGATGAATAGGCTACAATTGGCATTGATTGTCTATCTAAGACTATGTACCTTGAAGATCAAAATGTCAGACTGCAACTTTGGTATGGCCATGGCTTCATTACATGTTATGCCTATCTAATAAAATGCTGCTACCTTCACCCCCCCAAAAAAAAGAAGCATAATGTCATTACTTTAGTCATGCATACAGTTCTACTATTTTCTACGTACAACATCAACATTTTTTTGGTAAACTTTTTACTATTTATATTCGTGTTAGTTCATTAGGGGCTTCATTTACTATAGTAATAATGGTTAGGGCTATCATGAGTTTCGAGGATATATTGGCCCACATTTCAGTTCCGACTCTGGCTCCAGCTCCGACTTTTGATGATGACGATAATGATGTAGATTTAGAAGAATTTTGATGTATTTTATTTTTTTTAAAAAATATTATAATAAATTTTATTCGATAATAAAATTTTAGCATTTCAGAATAATTTTTATGTTTATTATATTTTTTTATATTATATATATGTATTTATCAGATAAAATATATAAAAAAAATAAAAATTTTATATTTTTAATTATTTAAGATCTACGACAGTGGTTTTATAATCACTGTCATAGATCTCTAGTACAAATGGTGCCAACCACTGTATTAGATCTATGACAGCGGTTAAAAAATCGCTGGTATAAATTATCTATGACAGCGGTTATGTAACCGCTGCTATAGATTAATTATGGCTGCGGTTACATAACCGCTACTATAGGTCGATCTATTATAGTAATTTATAAACTACTGCAATAGACTATCTATGGCAGCAGTTCAAATAACCGCTGCAATAACTGCTGCCATAGTGCTATGGCGACGAGCGTAGTAGCAACGATTAGAAAACCGCTGCCATAGCTTATGGCAGCAATTTTTTGGACTATGACAATAGTTACGATTTGAATAAAAATAAAAAAAAATATATAGGGAGGAAAGGTGTTCGGCTAAGGAGAGAAAAAAAAAAGACTGTTAATGGATTTGTTAACATATCGACCACCACGTCTTGATTTATGAGTTATCGGATGTGGGTTATAGGTTGCAGGTTATCAGGTAGATTAAGCGGATTCGGGTTGTAGGTTGTCGGGTGCAATTTTTTTGGGAGATGGGTTATCAAGTAATGGAGGTAGGTTATCGGGCTAACAAGTCATGGCGGTCGGTTGGTTCGATTGGGTTAGTTTTGGGCTAGGCTGGTGTTGGTGTCAGGATCAAGATTTAGAATTAGATTTGGGTTAGGGATTGTATTAGGATTGATTTATGTTTAGGGTTAGGATTAGAGTATGGTTAAGGTTTAGAGTTAGAATTAGGGTTTCATGGGTGGCGGCAGCATAAGGGGGAAGGTTAGCATTAGGGTTTCACAAGTGGTGGTGGCAAAGGGGGAAAGGAAGGAGGTAAGACGGAAGGAGAGGAAAAGCCCACGGATAAGATAGAATAGAGGAAATCCAAGGAAAAAAAACTTTACGGCTACAGTTGGGGTTCCATAGGTGGTGGCATTAGAGAAGGGAAGGTTAGGCTTATGGTTTCATAGGTGGTGGTGGCGGAAGAGGAAAGGGAGGAGATAAGGTGGACGGGAGATAAAAAGCTGACAGGTAAGTTGGAAAAGAGAAAATTCTAAAGAAAAAAATCTTATTTTTGGATCAGGTTCGTTCAGATCTAATTGGATCAAAAGAAATATTTTAAAATTTTTTTCTTTAAGATTCTAATCAGATCTGAGACTCTTTAAATCTGATCTTATTGATTTGATAATAAAAATAAAATAAAAATTAAATCTAATTTAATTATACCTTTGTTTTAGGTAATCCAATTATCCTGTGATGATCCCAATGTTTGTCTAAGGTTCTAGATATAGCCATGCAAGCGCCTGACCTCTACCGGTATCCACTCAGACAGGATCTGGAGATCTTCTTTTTCTCAATCAATCCTCTAAAAATTAGATCTAGATCTGATCTTGAAGGTCTTCAAAATTGCTTTTGAAGAACAGTCATTGTCTCTTGCAGCAGTGCTGCCTTCTTTCTTTCCTGACGCCTTTCACTTGCTTGGATCGCACCTTGTTCGTGCCCAAAAGTCCTTGGATGTGGAGAGGAGAGAGAGGACCAGAGGATGGCATGGAGAAGAAGGGAGAGAGAATATGTGGCATGGGCTAAAGATAAAAGCATTAAATTCTAGGCACAGATAGGATTTATATAGATCCTGCTGCGCCATGCAGTGTCACATCATCCTGGCCAATCACGATTCTTTGTACAATCAGATCTAAATCTGATTAGTGGGATAACATCATCTGATCCAATCAGATGAGAGACTCTCAAAACCCTCCTAAGGTGGCACCAAAACTAGGTCAAATAAGACTTCTTAGCGCCATACAGTTTAATCTCCTGAAGCAACCTGGAGTCCCATCTGTATGGGACTCCATCTTTTACCCTCATGGGGCGCATGCCTCTCTAGGCATGCACCTCTTTTCTATCTACTTTTTAGCAGGAGGACAAGTCCCCAGGTATTCTCCTATAGATGCATAACACATGAGAAGATGTCTAAGTGTCCAGGGTCAATATTTGATCAATATCTGAAAACAGAAATTAGCAGATGATCAAAAATGGTAGGTGTTATTTTAAATATATTTTATAAATTAAGATAATCTTTTTTTAATCTAGACAAGCTCTAGTCAGACCAAGTAAAGATTTCTGAGTGAGCACAAATATATTTGGCTCAATTGAAACAAGTTTTAATGATTGTTAAAGGAGAACATTAGGCTCAATCGTATGCTAGCATGATTTTTTTGAACCTAATTGAATCTTATTCAAATTAATTGAACTGGATTAGTTCAATTGATGACATCCAGATCCAAATTCTTATTTGTGTGATCCAGTTAGGTTCAGTTCCATATGGTAATGGGATATATCGTGATCTCTATCATCGACATCATCGAAATACCTTCTGATGGATCAGAACTTTTTTTATTCAGATAACTAGTATGATCGATCATCCAAATCATTCTAATTGCTCTCAAAATCCGTTAGTGATACCTAGCAACATATGGTGGCAATCTATCAAAACTGAAAGTGAATCTCTCGGTGCAGTTACTTGTATGATTAAGTTCCTCTATCTTGAGTCCTGATTGGATTAGGGTTAAGGTAATCTCATCAAACCCTAATTTTCTTCATATGAATTAATCATTCGATTCAAGTCCAATGTAAAAATTCTAATAGAAACTCTTTCTATTATTTCACTCCACCATGGCCATGGGCTTATGGACTTGATTCTCATGATCATCATAGGGTTGCTCCTCACCTATCGAGGTAGATAGATCCTCTATTGGTACAATTCAATTCCTACAATGAATATATTATAGCCAACATACATCTCAAGATTTTGAATGACTAGAAGATTAAGTTATGGTGTAGTCAAACTATAACACCCTTAAGATGAACTGGCGATGCACCTCAGGTCAAAGAACTAGACATACCACTGTAGCTTCGAGCAAGTCATCGATGAGAAGGTAGACTTTCTTATGATTGCTTGAGGTGGTCACGCTCAGTGCCCTTATTCTCTAACGAGTACCTGTACTCTCGCTCTGGTGTCTCTATACCATAGATTCAAGTCTCATCTATCCAAAAGAAGCGATCGTACACCAACATTCCGGATCAATCACCATCCTCATGATGATCCTACAGTCAGAAGTATTTTATGAGTTAATAATAAAAATTCATATCTTAAATTTTCAACTCTTGAAAATATGAACTATCATTATCATTAACTCAAGGAATGTATCACAGACACTTTCAAATACACACTATGATAGAAAATAATTTATTTTATTATTGATAATTAAAATTATAATTTTATCCTTAGAAGTGTATTATAAGTGTCAGCCAATCTAACTTCTAAGACACACATATCTAATAAATTTAAGAAAAAAAATAAAAAAATAATTAATAAAAAAAAGATAAAGGAAGATGGACAACGATGAAAGGTATCGATATGTTGATGCCTCATCTTGAAGGTGCATAGAGAGAGGATATGTATCGCCTTGAAGATGCATGTCGATCTCTCACCATCATTGCTGTCGAAGTGCCTTTTCGATCGAAATTCTGCCTCCTGCTGCCTTCTCTTGCCCCATCTTCCTTCCAAAATGTGGCCCGACTCCTAAGGATGGATGACATAGTCTATTTCCACTTGACTCTAAGGGGACTGAGAGGAGATCCATGAAAGAAAGGAGGGAGGCCACCATCCAGGATAGAAACTCTAGCTGAAATATCCTAATTGTTGGAGACATTGGGAGGTGATCCAGCAAGGAGCGGTCGGAGGAGAGGAGGGCGGGGTAGAGGGGCGGCGGGGAGAAGAAAATGGGTGAGGGTTAGGGTTTTTGCCTTTTTAAAGGTTGGGTCGTATAGAATTTTTAGGCGCCGTATTTGCCTGAAAGAAAATAATGTAGGGATGATCCTACATAATTTTTATAGGTAAATTATTTACTTTTGCCTATTTTTAATGGTTTTGTTCTTTGGAATTTGCTATTTCTTTTTTTTCTCTTCATGAAAGTTATCTTTTATGCGAATAGTTACTTAAATATTCCATACAATACATGGATATATAAAAAAATAAATGTAGAGACAAAGTACTTAAAAAAAATAAACTAATGATTGTTTAATAGACCTATATGTCATTTTTTTTGGAGAAAACTTGGCCAATTTTTTTTTTTAAATAATTTTTTGTAAAAAAAAGATGGGGAGCAGGAAAGATTGAAAAAATACCTCTTCTGTACATCAGTGATCAAGTTGGCATGGCAGCTCCAAAAAAAGAAGAGATCAAGATTTTAAATTTTCATATATTTTTTATTCATTCTTAAACTTATCTAATATCATGTTCATTATGCAAAAAATTTTTTGAGAAGGAAAACAAATTTTGTGCCAAAAAAATATAACTATTGATGTATTTACGGGTTCAATATTTTTTTTCCTCTTGCATTTTAATTTAGTTTAGCAAATAAATAGATTATATGTATGTGTGTGTATGTATTTGTCTTCCACTCTTCCTCTTCTATTTTGATCATATCTATTATTTAGAAAAAAATATAAAAAAAATTGTACCTTCCTCCCTTATCATGGATACTATGATATAAATTCTTAAAAAAAAATGATTTTTTAAGAAATTGCTAATTTCATCCTTCTCTATAACTAAAGACATGGATTTGATAAAAGTTTCGCTAAAACTTTTGGCATAAGAGGTTATTAATAAATTAGGTCTTTTACCTTCAACATACGAACTACAGACTGAGATTGGTAGGCTTCTGAGAGCTTACATGGATGATGCTTTAGAATGGGTTTGGGTACAAAATTATGATGCTTTTGAATATGTTAGGGTATGGGGTCTTGCAAGCCCAATACAAGTCGAATCCAAGAAAATGGCAGCTATATTTGCCATAAATGAACTAAAAAATGCTTTGGATTCGAAATTGATGATGTGAATTATCTGGAGAAGGTATTGAAGAAATGTGGGGGTTTGATGCATGATTTTCAAAAATTTTTTTTTGAAAAATAATAGTAGAAGACTTTAGATTAAACCTTTTAATCTAAACATGTATTACATGTAATCTATAAATATCCTTTACTAGGACCTATGATATGATATCATGCATATAAAATCTGAAACAGAAAAACATATAAGATCAAATCTCATACTTGAATCTGAAGCAAAGACCATAGCTTTGTAAATCCTGTTTGTTGCTTCCATCGTGCATACCAACGGTCTCTAAGGGTATCCATGCGAAGCTCGCTCCATCAGCTCCTGGAGTGCTAGATCCTTGCGAAGACTCTCTTAATGGCTAAACAAAAGAAAGAAGATGATGGTTTGTAACAAAAGAATAGTTTTCTCTTATTTCTCTCACAAAACCCTAGCTCTCTCCTCAAAGAGGAACAGATTCCTCTTATTCTCACACGCCAAGGATGCCCACCCTAAAGCTCATGCCCAGAGACTCTCTCTAGTTTTCTCATGCCCAAAAGCTCTCTAAAATTTTGTTGGCTCTTTATCTCATAAAGGGCTGTTTAAATATAGCTAAAACATGAAGTTGGAGATTGGAACAAAGTCTAATTCAATTTTTTTTTTGAACTAAAACTTCGCCAACCTTAACTCTATCTATATGGGACAGCAACTAGAGTGTTTGGCATCCAAAGACCAAGTGCACAATCAGATTGGGTGGCAAGGTCTTGGTGAATTCTAGGGTTAGGCGCAAGAGAGCAAGTGCAGTCCAATTGGACTCTTTTGGTTTTCATTTAATTTTGCTCAAATCAAACCAACTTTGATTAGACCCATGAG